>CAEGAE010056876.1:0-66034 GCA_903067095.1 Girardinus metallicus
GGAGAACATGCAAACTCCGTGCAGAAAGACCCCGGGCCGGGAATCGAACCCAGAACCTTCTTGCTGCAAGGCAACAGCTCTACCAACTGCTCCACTGTGCAGCCCTCAATGTAATTTACTAATTGAAATTTTTGTATTAAAGTCTCTAATAATAGACTTTATTTCAATAAAGTTTATAGGAATAATAGCAATAATGTAGGCAGCTCATCCGCACTTTGAAAACTTCTGTGCCAGACTCTCATATTCCTGGATGTAATCTATCTGACCAGCTGGATGGACTCCCTCTGACACTGATTCTCTCTGCTGATATAGATTTTAGTCAGTAAGATGATGATGATGATGATGGGAAAAGAAAAGATAAATATAATACACAGCTTTGATGCGTCTGAACCGGAGGTTAATTTGAATGTCGCTGACTGAGAGCATTAAGTTATTAAAGCAGATCTGCTGTGGAAACGGTTTGATGTTTTACAACCAGCGTTGTGGTCATTTTGTGTTTACGAATGAAAAAAAAAAAAAAGGCTTTTGTTTCGAAGACTCCATTCAATTTTAATTAAGTCTGACCCACTAATCAATATCCAGGCTCTGGATTCAGACGCTGCTTGCTCAACACGCATCCAGCAAACTAGAATAAAACTATTGACTGATTTTTCTTCACCCGGTTTTGAGTCTCATATGAATATTGTATGAAGCGTTGCAGAACGTCGGTAGATGCAGCTTTTTTTTTGCCGCTTTGATTGAAATTATGGGAGCGCTGTGCTGCTCTGGCCGTGTCTGCGCGCCTCTTCGGGGATTCGGAGGTTGCAGCAGCACAGACAGGCGTCTCACCCTCTGTGATGGCCTTCATTGAACCGGACTTTACTGCACTGTGATAGTTTGTTGCATTTCAATGGCAAGAAGCACTTTGTGATCTAAATGCTAATGCAGTATCCTGTAACCAGAGTGGTACGCTCTCCGTACTTGTAAAACTCTGCCTGCCTCTCATGTCCTGGCCGGTATCCCTCTGCTCTGAGAGAGGTGCTTGCAGGACTTACGGTTAGATTGGGGTTTGGCTGTGCGGCTGACTTTGGGTTTTTTGGCTTTGTGTGCATTTAATTTCTTATAGATACGCTTAAGAGAAAACCCTCTTCATACAATCCTATGAAAATGTCTTACATGCTCCTTTCTCTGCAGGCTCTAATGGGGAAACAAATTTCACCCGTTTTTTTGCTGTTTTGCACAAAGTGTCAGTTTCACAAAAACAGATGCATGAAATCCTTCCTGGCAAGGCAGGCGTCCATCAGTATGCGTGGTCAGCAACACCAACTTGATACTCCCAAATGCGGTGAGTGTTTAAAAGTGTTTGACCTTAAGAAGCAGTGATTGATCCTCTCAGCTTTTATGCCATTATCAGAGACGTTCGCGCTTTGCCACGGCCGGATCTTCAGGGAGGTTTGATGTCATAAATTCCTAATTAACACCATTTCCAGACATCTTTATTGACTTCTTGGTTGCAAATCACCCAGGAATGACTGAAGAATGACGCCGCGGCCGGCTGGCCTCTTCTCCGAGGGCGATGTTCACATCGTAATAAAAGGGCAAAAGAGAACTATAAATACCAAAGCAGCTGGACATCTTATTTGAATTTGATATGAGGGATGAGATGGACAGATTTAATAGCTTGTTTAGGTCATCTTCACACCACTCCGCATTCTTTGATCAGTCGTCACATGCCTACTTCATCCCGTTGCGGTTCCACACAGCGACCCGGAGCGTCCCGCGGCGTCATGTTGTCTGAGGAATCTGCTGCAGCCACAGGAACTGCAGTGACACATTTCTGAGAGGAAACCCTTTGTAGTTTCTTCTTCTTCGCTTGCTGCCTTGATCGTATGCTCTTACTGCCAGGCTGATAGGGTTTACATCGGCTGATCAAAGCTGTGATCCCTTGTATAGAAGGAGTGAAGATGAAATGATTGCCTTGTTGGAAATTGCTCTTAATTCTTCTAAAAGGAAGCACACTTCACTTTTTTTCACAGGATTGCTTTCATATGGAACACAGCTGTAGAATATCTGAGAATCTTACAAAAGTTTCCACTTCCTTTGATATTTTTCTCCATTAGTCACACTGAAACCACTAACTTACATACATTGTGATGGTATTTTATGTGATGGCACTGAGGAGGAAGGAAATGCCACACAGTTTGAAAGATTTCTGACATATAACGGACATAAAGCTTCACTTTATGATTGATTATTTTTGCTGCACGTCTGCTGTCCACTGTCATCCTGTCCATCTCATTTTGTTCATCCCAAAAGGAAATCAAATATTGTTGTAACTCACATCATATAAGGACCTTCAGTGGTGATGCTGTGGGCAGGAAGCATCTCCTGTAGCAGTCAGTCTCACGATAAATCTGAAAAAAAATAAAACTCTGACTGAAGATTGTTGCTGTATGACAAACAGGCATCCTTACGGTTCAGTATCATTAGCATTAGCATGTTGGTAGTAATAGCATTTCCTGAATGGCACCATCAGTTGTTGGCTAGTTCTGCTAATCCGTCTCATTTGCTTTTGCTGCTCCTCTTTAAATCTCTGCCTGATAGACCCTGGAGTCAGTCATACTAACTCCTTCCTTTCCAGAAGGCTTACCTTTATCTTTAATGAAGAGTGACTTTGACTAGGCCGTTCTGTGTTTAGAGTTGATGTCCTGCTGGAGGGTGAAGCTCACATCTTCTGAAAATGACCCAGGTAAAGGAGGCGAACATAAATGTATGCCACACCTTCCAGATTATGTTTTTCAAGAAGATTTTGACAGCAGTGCATCATTTTCCTCCTTCTATTCGAAGGACTTTTAAAAACCACCGTGCTTACTTCAACATTACGGATGTGGAAAAGTTTAAGAATTCTAACATTTTTAAGGCACTACACCTTATTATTAGACACTCGTGTGTCTAATAATCTAATTTTTATACCCATAGATTTTTTTTTTTGATTAACAGAGTGTATTGGGCTTTTTTAAATAAGCTCCTAAACGAAATATTATTATTGTTGTGACTCCAGTTTTTGTGTAATTCACTTCCAGCTGATAAGTCCGGGGCAATCTGTGGTCATAACTGAAAAAATAAAGCAATGAAAAGCATAACGTGTTCATTTCTCCCTCCTGCTCGGCCAGTCGATGGCGCATCAGCAGAACCACCTCAGAAAAAACAACCTCAGCGCCTTTAATATGACTGACATGAAAAAATACAGTAGCCTTTTCAACTAGATGTAGTTCCAACATAAAAAAACATTCTGTGTTTTTTAGTGTTGTCAATCACTGTCGCGTCATAAAGAAGGAAAACATCCAAACAGACACCTAAACTCTGTGAGGGGGCAACGCTTAAAAAAAGGCTGTAATCTCTGCAGCTCAAACAGAGACACGACTTCAGTCATATTCCCCACTGCGTTGAGGTTTTTGTTGCTGGTAAACCTTGTTTATGCTCTCATTACCTGATGTGAACTGCTCCCAGAAAATAAGGAAGGTCTGCGAAGAAGAAGAGTTGCTCTGAATCCTCCACAACAGCCCTTAATAAAACCTGGATGTGCTGTAGTTTGAGTCTGACCAGAACAAAGTGTCCAGTCACACCATTAAATCCTGAACAGCTCATCTTTTTGTCACTCTGAAGCGTCACAACTCATTTTTCCTTCACCTTATAAAAACTTTACGCCTAATTATGCTTGTTTCAGTCATAATTAGGGGCTGAAGCGCAGAAGGGAAAAACGGTTCTCTTGCATCTTGGAGGCGGAAGCTTAACTTCCTGCAGCCGTACGCAGAGGCAAGCAACCGGACCTCACTGATCTGTAAATCTGTGTGAACATGGGAATGTGACTGGAATTGTAAAAGCACCTCTACCTCCAGAGCCCCCAGGGGCCTGGTGTCCAGGGGCCACTTTCCCACATGCTTTACTGCGTTCCTGGTTGAACAGGCCTGAATCAAACGATGGGACCTGTGCAGATCTCTGCAGACACTCATGCCCTGGGGCTGGATCTGAAACTCCAGTCCTCCAGCGCTACAGTCGTGCATCTTCAGGACGCAACACACCTGCCTTTTCAAAGGTCTGGTCATTAACCGTTTATCTGATCCAGGTGTGTCGGAGCAGAATTTCATCCAGAAGTTACAGGACGGAGGGACAGTGGCCCGTCCATCATCTTCTGTTATCGGGCTGCAGAGGCAGCAGCCGAAGCAGAGAGACCCAAACTTCCCTCATTTCCTTCCAGTTGTCATTCAAATTTTGATCAAACTATTAAAGTGTTGCAAAAAAGAACTGGTTTGGAGTGAATAAGAGGCTAAGCAAAGTGTAATTTTATCAGATGTTGATGTTACATGTCTGTAATAAACAGAAAGTAGAGGTTGCAAAGTAGCACGAACCACACATCTGAGATAAATGGAGACAGTCCTTCCCTCCATGCTGGAGGTTTTTACTGTGAAATGTTTCAGAGTTTCACTTTGTCAAAAGTTATTTAGCAAACATGTTTAACTCTGTTTTGGAAAAACCTAAAATCACCTCAAGTGAATGTAAACTCCAAGCAGATAGCAATATTTTAGTGAAATAAATCCACCTGTCTGCTGAGGCTGGAACCTGTTTATTATCTAGAAACACGCACTCAGACCAACCATGATTTAATGGCAGTGAAGTTAACAAGCGCTTCACACTGAACACTCACATCTCTGTAGTGCTTTTATTTGGTTCTAGTCTTCAGGGTTAAGTGTTTTCATCCCCCTACTTTCCTTCAAGCATGGTTGAAATTGCCTCACAGGAGTCCCAGTTCCCTTTAGGTTCTAATCTCTTTAGATTCCCATGCATTTGGTTAAAAAGCTGCTAGAATTACTCAGCTCCAGGGAGAGTATTTCTGTGCAATCTCAGCCCAGCCGACCTCTAAGCCGTGGCTTTGTGGACTGTTCTGCTGCTTCTGCACAGATTTTCCATGTTTTTCTGAATTCTTCTGTCTGTCCACTGTTTCTGGTCAAGTAACATCTACATTGTCCCTTTCTGTATTTTTCTCCTCTCCTTCTGCAGCAGTGTAAAGTCCTGTCACTCTGAGGGGACAGACGTGTCCATGTGGATCTGCTCTTCAGGATTCCTGATAAAATCCAGCTCTATGTTCAGAGGCAGACTGGGTTTTTACCAGTTTGCTCAGAGGTTGACTACATCAAAGTCTCAGCTTTTTCTCATTTAATAAAACATCTCCATAGCATAGTCTAATAATTTAAACAATCTGAAACTTCCCATTTTGAATTGCTTAGTTCATCTTTTGGCAAGAAATGACAGACCATTGTTTTAGGAAGGTGATTATGTAGCATATGTGGAAAACCACAAAGCAAGGCAGTGAAGCTGTGGGCCTGTTTCTCCTCTAAAGATCCTGGAAACCATCTTAGAGATTATCAGTCATCATGAACTCTGGTAGAAATCTGTTTCCATGCCTGAATCCATCAGAAAAGTTCTGCAGCGAGAAGAAAATGATGCATGAGATGATTCAGAGGGAAAGAACGCCGTCACACATCTGTACCGAGGCTTCCAGCAAATTCAGAAGCATCTGAATGTTTCAGATCCTTTTTTTAATCCCAAAAATAGAAAGAAAACAACTAGAACCAATTTTCTTTAAATGATAGTATGATGGTGTATAGAGCAACAAGCTGCTGTCTGATCGGTATCATTTTTGAATACTCTGTTCGTTATTCAAGGTAAAGCACTTTTAAGAAGACTCTCATTGAATTGGCTCAATGATCTATTAGCTGCTAACAAGGTGAGTCCATTACTCAGATTAATTGGAAGAGTTCCCCTAGTGTTGGACAGATTAACAAGCTACAGCGGTTTCCTTGTTTACCTGACAGATAACAGATTCATCAGTGTATTCATGGCTTTGTCACCTCTGCCACCTTTAGACGACTCAGGGTGTTTTCTGAATTTTATTTTCTATCAATCATTCCACTTTTTGTAATCTGACATATTTTTAATGCGTTCAAACGTTCTGATACACAGTCAGTTCTGTGAAGTCCCAGAACTAACGATGCGCCAATCAGACGTCCAGAGACCCGAGTTTTCTTTGAGCTGCCCTGATTGGTGATCAGCAGGTAGAATAATGAAAAACTTCTGTCTGAATTTCAATAGGATATGACAGGGTTGTTGTAATTTTACATGCTGCACTGTGTGAGGAGGTGGAAATGGGAAAAGAGATGAGAGCAGAAGAAGGTCACCTTTATCCTGTCTGGTTTGCTTTAAATGGACCAGAGTTTGTTTCCTCGGATGGTCCGCTTTGCTTGGGCGGGTTTGAAAGAACTCAAGACGGAACATAAACTGAGAGGAAACCGAAGAAAGGACACAACGAATGACTTACTGTGGAAAATAAAAATCCTTTCCATACCTCAGCCAGGGTCAGTGCGTCCGTCTCCAACCCTGGCTCAGCTCAGGCTGGTAGCATCCCAAACAGTTAGTAACCATGCATTGTTTGTGAGGGTGAATTAAATCAATTAAGTGTGAATTTTTTTAGCATTTTCCGCCAAACTGAACCAAATACCACAAATTATCCCAGAGTGAAGTAAAAGCACAAGAACAACCAAACCATGTGACCTTTCAGTAAAGTCCATTTCTTCAAATAAACTGCAGCTCAAATAAGTACTGTTATTTTCTTAAACTTGTCTTTAATTTTTTTTAATTTTGAAATTTAAATGTCGGTATTTGGTTAAATGCCCCAGAAATCTGGACAGCAGTGCTAAGTTGGTGACTGATAGCTACACAGTCATTAGCTAGTTAATAGTTTAAATTATACAATAGTTTTTAAAACATAACAGTTTAAAAACCAGTACCATTTTATTTTTCTTACAAGTACAAAGCCATTTTAATAACGGAGAGAGCTTTACCTATTTCTCCTCATCACAATTGTTTCTCTTATTTATTTGATAGAAAGTTGGTTGTTTGGGAAGTCAGGTGGAAACTAAAGGAAAAATTTTTATTACTGTTCCGAAAGGTAGTGAGTGTTTTAATGTATGACAGACTAAAGTAGAATCTTTATCTCCCAATGAGGCTGTAATATTCACACTTCCAACTTTTTCTCTTCAGTCTGAACGGCCCAATTCCAACCTTCACACCTCTCAAAAAATCCAATTTGTGTGCTTCCATTAGTGGCATGACATCTGATACGCATCCAGGAGTTTTCAGAGCGTCCGCAGTCTGAGTGGTCATGTTGCATTTCATCCGACTTTTACTTTATCCAACTACAAATCCAAACGGACTTCTCTCTGGAAGTCGTAGGCAATGTTCCGTTTAG
Source organism: Girardinus metallicus (assembly GCA_903067095.1). Lineage (NCBI taxonomy): Eukaryota > Metazoa > Chordata > Actinopteri > Cyprinodontiformes > Poeciliidae > Girardinus > Girardinus metallicus. Next base: position 7,286 of record CAEGAE010056876.1, read on the forward strand.
CTGTTCTTTGTTTTTTATTAACTTCCTGCGTCGTGTTATGATCTTGTGGCGGCGGCGGTGTCTGTTATTACTTCTGTTAGCAGATTGTTGCTGAGTAATGTCTACGTTCTTCTTCTGTGCATTATGGGACATGAACCGTTCACACAGAAGTCTGATTGTGGTCACATTTCAGCAAAAGGTCATCAAGACCTGATGTGTGAGTGAGTTCAGCCTATTAGAGATAATATTCAGTGGGTATTTAGGCCATTCCTTTTGTACCTCAGCATTGGTGGTTAAATAGGATGTGGTGAGAAGAGCAGATGTTGCGTCATCCACCATAATTCATGCGTCCTAAAGGGAGTTTTTCCCTCTCTAATGGTAAAACACAAGCAGGCCTGCTGAGCTGCTCTCTGTCAGCAGGATATTCCTGGATTTACTTTTCGGACGGCTGGGTTAAAGCTCTTCCTCTCTGCCTTTAGGCTGGGCCGGCACCACTCAGCTGAAAGGAGACGATACTGAACACCAACAATGGCTGCTGCTTCACCAGGTTCTGCTTCTGTACAAAAAAAGTAGTCAGTTAATATTCTGTTAACTGACTACTGGAGGGACGCTGGGGGAGGAAATGATGGCCTGTATGTTAGGAGGAATGTTGCACTCTGACCAGGTTTAAAGCTAGTTTAACAGTTTATTCCTAATCCAGGTTGCTGGACCATGTATGGTCTTCATCTCAGCATGTTGCTGGGATTTTTATTACATGCAGCCAATCAGTGCAGATGCAGCTTTCTGTGTCCACATTTCAGAAAAAGTAGCTTTTGTGAAAGTTTATTTAGTGCAAAGGATTCTCTGTGGCGCAGTAGGTCGTTATTTAGGTGCAGGAATATCATCAATAAGTTGGTGTATTTTCATAATTCAATTCAAAAGGTGAAACATAGGTAATGTAGATGTGTTAAACTAAAATTTTGGATGCACTGATTAACTTTTTTCACATCTGATACCGATATCTGTTGTTTAGTATCATCCGACAGACTGATACTGATTTAAAACTTTTCTTTTTTAAAAACGCAGACATAAATGTATTGAATTATTCGTTTATGTGGTTACTCTGCACCAATACAGCTCATTTAAATACACCAATAGCTAACAGCTGATGTAAAATATATAATAAAGAAAGTGAAAGTGACAGAAACAAAAGATTGACTTCCTTATTCAAATTTTTTAACATGTAAAAATAAGCTACAACTAACCTTTCTTTAAATGAGTCAAAGCATAATTATTAGGAATTCTACAAATAATGTAAAATAAATAATAAAGCATGATGTCGCTCAGGAAAGGGTAGAAATAGACGGAATAGATCTGCTCTCATAAATCAGACACATTATCACCAATACCTGATCTAGAATTGATACAGATAATAATAATGAATCGGTGAATAATTATTGCATATTACAGGTAATGATCATTAGACAACCATAATACTATAAATAATACTATAATAATGTAGAAGGCTGGTGTTTGGACATTCCTGAAGGAGCTGATTGTAATTTTACTCCTAAAAGTTTATATTTTTTTCAAAAGGTACTCAAATGAGTAAATGCAGTGGTTCCCAAAGTGTGGGGTGCGCCCCCTAGCGGGTCGCAGTGCCATTGCAGGTCGCGGGAAGTGGTATGGATGAATGAAAAAAAAAAAAAAACTGTTACAGTAAAGTGTTTCACTGTAAAGATGATTTGTAGAGTGTTTTACTGCAACCTGAAGTGTGAAATAAACTTCAGTGGAGTTTGAAAACCAAATATGTGTTTAGGTTTATGTCTGGTTGAACGATGTGTGTGCCCAGTTGATTTTTTTTTTTTCGTTTTTGGGGAGGATTTTATTGTGATCTATAGGGGGGGGGGGCAGGAAATCTTTGGGAACCACTGAGTAAATGTAACTTGTTACTCCCTCTTCAGTTGACCTGTGAATACCACGACAGCAGACAACAAATGCAAAAATATGACTGTGAGAAATACCTCTGTTCTCAGAATGACAGGAGAATTGAATAAAAATCAGAATTAAATTAAAGCTCTGGCTGAAATGTTGTTTTTGACAAAAGGTTTCCCAACGAGGCCATGATGAAACAGAAACTCAGATATTTGATATTTGGCCAGATATTTGAATCTGTATTGGTAGTGAAAACAGTGGATCAGTTCATCCCTATAAATTGTTGAGGCATTTAAACTTCTGAAAAGACAATTTAAAGAATTCTAGTGTAATGTGAGGCACCAAAGTCGCATCTGCAGAATCTTCTGCTGGAATGAAATGACCCAATGCCCCCTAACCCTCCGTCCCTCAGACTAAACTCTGCTCATCTCCAGGACAAATACTTTAGCTTTTTCAGCCAAGTGTTTGTTACGTTTTGCTGATCTCATCTCTGACCCCTGGGTCCCCTGATAGAAGGAAAATAGTTGAACATGTATAGTCAAAGGAACAGAGATGTGCTTAATAAAGACACTGGGAGTGGAGAGGAGGAGCTCCGGTCTTCCTGCAGCCGCTGCATTGGTTCTCCGCTCTGCAGTGGGGAGGGGCCGAGCGAGAGAGGGAGAGAAAGAGAGACTCCTGGGGGTGGAGGGAAGAGCTCTTGGTGGATGATAGGGAATGCCCGTTAGTTGCGTCTGCCGATAATAGCACATCAGCCAGAGCGCTGCTACTGGGGGAGCAGAGCACAGGCAGCGCGGAGGACTGAGCCGCTGAGCGCACAATGGTTCACCAGACAGGGAGCGTGAAGGGAGAGCGCATCCGCACATGTACAGGAGAGGAGGACTGAGCAGGAGCAGGGCAGCAGGGAGAGGAGCAGGAGGAGGAGAAAAGTTACCCGGTCAGCAGCTGAGACTCACTTGGGTCTCAGTCCCAGTGGAGGAGCCAAGCACATCAATGAGCAGAGCAGGAGGAGAGTGATATTACAGCAAGGAGAGCTGCAACTTCTCAGAATCCAGTCCTATCATAAAGCAACCAGGAGCCGCTGCACTGCTTACTCCAGGATTATCACAGGAAGGCAGAGGACTCGTACTGTGAACCTGCCCCAAAGTGCCTCTGCTGCTCCATCCAACTCACTTCTGCAGGAGACAACAGGAAGGTGGATGTAGTTGGGTGCCTTTGTCTTTTTTTTTCTTTTCTTCTAAACTGTGAAGCAGTGGAGATTTGAAGGGCAAGTAGTTCTGTCTTATCTCTGGGACTATGTTAGACTGTGAATCAGCAGCAGCAGCAGCAGCAGGCGCTCTAGAGCATGGAGAAGTCCAGCAGTGAGGAGTCAGCCATTCACCGTAGTCCATCAGTAGACAGCCGGGATTCTGATTTTCCTCAAGCCTCCACGTCTGGTCGGCCGTTCGGCGGCCGCGGCTTCACTGCCGGCGCTTTCTACGGCTCCACAGGGCCGCGCAAAAACGCGCAGCAGGGGCCGGCCGGAGCGGCAGCCGACACCGGCGCCGCAGACAAGACCAACAAGTACAGCTCACCCAAAGGCAGCAAATACGTAGTCTTTTACCTGGACCTATCCTTTGTGTTCCTTCTAGAGTTCAAGAAGTGCAACATGGCGAGAGGCTGCTTGTGCTGCTTGAAGTATCTGATGTTCATCTTCAACCTCCTCTTCTGGGTAAGTGGCTCATCATTTTCCTAATGTTTGTCTTGGCACGCTGGCTCGTATCGATCCACTTCATGGGGGGTGGAGAAACCTGAAAACTCAACGTGTGAATGAAATATTAATCTGGGCAAACATTACTGTATGACAAAACGCTGGCTGTCGGGGCAATCACGCGTTTCTAATTACATCAGGGTGTTTATGCTTGTTCCATTCTGTGCAAGCTGCTATTCCTGGACGCAATGACAGAGTCAGTGGCAACACACCAGGTCTTCTTTTGTATTCTGTGGTGCTGATGGGGGGTGATCTGGGTCACTACTTTGGATGGGATTCAGAGCTAACATATAGGGAAGCAATAGTTTCATGTTATTGAATCTGTTTCTTTTTTTATTGTCAGCTGTAAATACACTCGGATGAAACTGAGAATCGTAATAAAACCCTGAAAGTGTAATGATTACAACGCAGTGTCTGATTTTCCGTTTACAGTAATGACGGTAATAAATCTGAGCGTGCACGGTTTACTCACCCATAGGTTCCACTCAGGATGCGGCAGGCTGAGCCGTGGGTAGCCATGCATGGGCATTTATCATGAAAATGGGCATCCCCTCAGTGATTACAGGATGGATTATAAGGCTTATAGGTTATGAGGGTAAGTCTTTTGTGTGGATGCAGTGAAGCGTGAAGCATTAAAAAACATCCCAACATGAAGGAGTCAATCAAGCCAGGCGGCCGTATCGCTGAGCTGGGAGTCCTGGTAACTGGGGCGCAGGGTGGCATGAGCCCATGGACTGCCCAGTCTGACACACACACACACCCACACACCCCAACACACACAAAAAAATGACTCTGTCAGTACAGATCTTTCCTTTTCATCTGTCTTTAGCTCGTAGCTCATGAAGGTTATGTCCATTACCGTTAATGAAACTTAGAAACATGCAAAGTCAAAAGTTTAAAAGTTTGAGCTCATAACACAATAGAATCAAAGTATTCAGCTTAAATGTGAGAATTTGAAGATATTTTTTTATTGTGAGTAGGAAAAAATCTGGAGAAATGTTGTCTGAGACCTAATGAACCAGCACCCTATGGAGGGATTTAAAAGTGTAGTGGTTATTAATTCTTCGGGAGATAAATTGCACTTTAAAACATAGTTAGACTTGTAAAACATTGTCCTCTTCTTCTACTCTTTGCTTTGTAAGGAGGGTCTGGACTCTCATCTATTGAAAAATGATTGCTTGCTGGAGGAGTTGACAAAGTTGCTAACTCAAACATAATGTTCCAGTTCAAGTTCTTGGAAATTGCCTGCACTGTAAATAACCACCCTCCACTGTGACAAGAGAAGTGCTGATCCGAACTTGGCGGCTGTTGATGTTAATTCAACATTGGAGGCGTGGCCAACACGGACGGAATGGCTTTGGTCACTTCCTCTGCCGCCATTGCTAAAACTAAAGGCACACTACAACTCTAAGAGATTTCAGAAAATCAACGTCATCATTCACAACTTCTTCTGTTTGCTGATTGGCCTGGTCGAAATTCTGCCAGAGCAATTGAACTCAGTGGAGGAAATCCCAGACAGAGGACTGAAGGGAGATGAGAATCGAGCTTAGGAAGGGAATGACCAGGCCATAGCAATCTGACAGCACTGTAACAAATACAATGTGGTGCTCCAGTTCTGACCAGCATTATTACGTTGATGCCCATAGCCAGTAGCTATCCCATTTCTCCAAATACCTGTCACCAGAAGGTTTTGAATTAAGGAGTCACATTATGACCATAGAAATCATATTTATCTCCTCATAATCAGTCAGAATCACTCATTTTACAAATGATGGTTAATGCACTGCAGTTTTTAAGTCTGATTGCACTACAACATCAAATATCTACTACATTCTCTGCTTCATTTAGCTCAAACAAAGAAAAAACTTGACGCAGACTAAAACATCCCAGCTGCTCAGCTGGTCTGGCTGTTGACTTCCTGCTCAACCTGCTGGTCAAACTGTGGCATGATTTGATCTCCCTCACTCTGTCTCCTTTTCCTTCAGTCAAAGGTTCCCGTTGTTTCATAAACTGGATGTTTATAGTGGAGAAACTGAAAAATCAGATTTCCCTCCAGAGCTCACCCACATTCCTCACTAAAGTGAACTTTGAGGCAGAAGTGCACAAAATATCCTCTTTCTGTGTTAATAAGAAACCACTTAACAATCTGAAACATTTCTGTTCAAATTATGTTCTTTAAGAGCTCTTTTTGTACAATAAAAATGCCAATAGATATAATCATAGGGCTCATAAGGAGGATGTCTTCTTTTCATATCGTGATCCCGTCCACAGAGGAAGAATCAAGAGTGATTGGCAAAGATGTAAAAACGACTCGGAGGCTCTTCAGTGTTTGTTTAAATGAATGAGAAGGTCATAAAACCCAGCTTATAATAGATTTTTTTAGTGCAGATATTGACCTACCATCTTTCTCATTTCAATATGTTCCAATTGAGAGCTTTGGTCTCAAGATGGCCACTGTTTGCTTTAGAGATGAGATTTTTAGGCTGTTAGATGATCAATTAAGAGTTATTAGGTGTTTTTTTTTTTTTTTTACTGAAAACTTAAATCAAAATCCTCATACTTTTTGCAAATATCTTATTTAAACTTGTAAAATGTTTGTAAATTATTTATAGTCAAGTATCTCATGCTGACAACATAACTAACATTCAGATGTTCGGTGCAGGGGGGCAGCACCACCTTTTAACAGAAAGAAACCTCCAGTAGAGCCCGACTCAGTAGCTGCCATCTGCCTCAGCCGTCTGGAGGTTAAGAGGACAGGAAAGAGACACAGACAAACACAGATGGTGTTGCCACTGAAAACCTGCCAGGACAAAGAAGAAAGACCAAGTTAGGAACAACATTAGTGTACGCTGGCATCAGGACTAAAAGGGAATGTGTGTCGGTAAATCAAATCAAATCAAATCAAGTTTTATTTGTGTAGCACATTTCAGCAGCAGGGCATTTCAAAGAGCTTTACATCATAAACAAAAACACAGAGTCATGCAACATAGAATCAACAATCAAAACATCACATTAAGTCAAGTGCCATCATTAAGTTTGTAATTGTTTATGTTTCAAATAAACAATAAAAAGTGGGTTTTTAGTCGAGATTTAAAGGAGCTCAGTGTTTCAGCTGTTTTACAGTTTTCTGGAAGTTTGTTCCAGATTTGTGGTGCATAAAAGCTGAATGCTTTCTTCTCCTCGTTTGGTTCTAGTTCTGGGGATGCAGAGCAGAACCAGAACCAGAACCTGAGGGGTCTCAAGGTTGATACAGCAGCAGCTCTTTAATGTTTTGTGGTTCTGAGCCGTTCAGTGATTTATAAACTAACATCAGTATTTAAAGTCTATCCTCTGAGCCACAGGGAGCCAGTGGAGGGACTTTAAATCTGGTGTTATGTGCTCTATCTTCCTGGTTTTAGTGAGAACGCCAGCAGCAGGTTCTGGATCAGCTGCCGCTGTTTGATTGATTTGTTGGACAGACCTGTGAAGACGCTGCTGCAGGAATCGATGCGACTAAAGATAAACGCATGGATGGTAGCAACATACCTGCAGGCACGGCTCGATGTGGATTAGTAAAGACAACTTTATCTATTTCCAACCATTAAACTGACATTGAGATTCACTTTTCTTAAGAGCCGGTCTCTTGAAATCTGTGGAGAGGCTTTTACTTAAACTCTTTCCAGACTTGGTTTGTGCTTAATGATGTTATTAGCAGTGAAGCCGCACCGCTAATAACAGGCAGAACAGACTTTAGACGTCATGGCCGGTGCTCTTCGATTTTCATTTAGCTTGTTGGTCTTCAGAAAGATTCTTAAAGAATGTTTGTTTACTTTGATCTGGGTGACATGGCTGAAAAATGTATGACAATACAAGCGATTCATATCAGTCGATATCAATAATTATTGATTACTTTTTTGTTGTTGTAAGAGAATTGAAAGGTGCCTAAATTCTCAGATATATAAGTAAGGAAATAACGCACAGAGAAGGAATTCTTGCTGCTTTGGGCCGAGGCGAGCTGGGAGATTTATTACTCACTTCCACGGATGCGTCTTACAACTTCATCGGTACAAAACCCAAAAATCTCCCCGTATTCCTAACATCACTCTTTTTTATACAGTCTTATCTTTTACTGATGTGAGTTGGAAAGTTTTGACCAATAGCATTACTACCTCTGATTTACGTAAGGATCCCTGGCATCCCCTACACTAAGAGTGTTGGAGTTCCTCAAAATCATTTGGGACCTCTTGACCTCAACATCTGCTCCATTTCAGATTTGCCGAATAAGCCAATTCCTCAAAGATTATTGTTCTTATCTGTCCAAACAGCATCTTTCCCCAAGTCATACTGGGTCCAACTTTGTGCTTCGAACGCAAGGAAGGGGAGGGCGTCAGGTCAGTTTGACCCAGAGAGGTGCCAAGAATCCTTTCGTAAAAACAACTCCATAAATAGTATTTCCTCTCTTACATTGTAAATATCTGGAAAAACTGCCAAATTGGTGACATCACCTTTCCTATTTTAACTGCAGTTTCCTCTTGAGCTGTTCTACACATTTTCTCTGTTCTCTCCTTGTCGTTGTTTTTTGTTTTTAAGCAGTTATGAGGCACAGAGGCAAAACATGAAACCGCTGCTGCACCAGTTACTCAACAAGTTGTTGCTAGGTAACCATAGAGCGAGCGAATTGATGCCACCTGTGCCTAGCTAGCCGTGAGATTGAGCGACTAAAGCATTTCCTCTGCCTACATCCCCCAGAATGCTGTGCAGTTCTGATTCAGAGTTCAGTGAAATTATTGAATATTCTATCGGATGTATAATCTGTTGATATTGATCACATGTCTGTCGTGATATATATTGTTATTGATTTATTGACCAACCCTACATTTACTCCAGAAGTGTCCACTCTGATTGTTTGGTCGTTACACTCATGGCTTTAACCAGCACCAAATAATACGGTGTCTCGCCATCAACACGATTATCTGTAGCTGCTTACCGACTTCTAAAAATTCAAACTTTGGGGTCAGTGTGCGGGTTAGTGGAGCTTTGAGTAATGAGATCACTCCACAGTTGATAGGTCTCCTCGGACGAAGGGAGGAGGGAGGTATGTTGTATCTTGACACTCCTGGGACCGCGCTGTTCTGCCTTTGGCACTTCAGAAATCACAAGGTTACCGAAGCTGGTAGAGAGCTGTTCCTCTTAACGTTCTGTCGTCTCATGTGGAGATCGGAGACGGACGAGGGAACGATCCACAGCGGTAACCAGACACTGACGGTGCACACAAGCACGCTCACCGGGCACACACAGCATGTTTACCACTCACACATCTACAGTTGCTTACACTAATAACCTGGAGGTAAACAGTAGCAGGCACTCGAGGCATTGCTGTACATGTGCTGATCTTCAGTTGTCCGTGACCATCTGGCTCCTCTTTCTTATGAGGGATTAGGAGAGTCTGAGCTGCAGGGGGTAGTTTGGGCCAGATTAGAGCGCTACTTGGTTGTGCGGCTGGGGATTGAGAGCACGGCTCCTTAGGACAGCTCAATGCTAAAGCCTACATCATCAAAGCAAAATGTCTTTGTGGTGTGACAAATAATGTGGTTGAGTGGGGACGAAGACCTGCTGTGCTCGCCTCTAAGCGTGTGTTAATAGTGTCTGTTGGAGCCGCCTGATAGGGCCATTGATGTTCAGTCCTGCTGCTGTTAGCCTTGGGAGCATATCAGCGCTGGTGTTCTTGCTGGGAGCAAGGATTTCATTTTCCTATTGTGTAGTGCTTTCTTAGTACCACTTTCATTCTGAGCTCCCCGATCCAGAGTTCAGTTTACTGTGGAATCACAATGTTTTTACAAGCATTTATCTTTTGCTTTGGCTTTTTTTTTTAAATTAAAGAGGGCTTAAAAACTGTGCTTAAAAATTTTGCTAGAGTGTCTCATAAAATCACCCAAAAACTCTTTTTCTTTGTTGGAGATTAGTTGTGCAGCAGGCTAATGGCTCTGCCCCAGCTGTGCCATTATCCTGCTATATCAGAAGCTCACTTGATATTCATATTTAAAAGGAAAGTGTCGGTTCAGCAGTCTTGTCCTAGTAATACAAGAGGGGTACAATCAAAGCATCTCCTTTGTTGCAGCAGGACAAAGCTGATGTGTTTAGCATTCATGAAAGCGTGTGCTTACTTAAGGGATTGCTGCAGGATTTAGTCCAAGGCACTCACAATGTATTTTTCCTATCAATTCAAACACTGAATTTGACTCTAACATGTCAGTTGTATGTATGCTTTGATGTAACAGAGGGATACTCACAGAATTAAGGTGGTTTTAGGGAGTTTGAGGATGAGTGTGTGAAGGTCTGTGTGTGGTTTTGTGAAAGTCCATAAAAGTTTCACACAAGTTGCTCCTTTTTTTTCCCTGTCAGAGTGGAACACCCCCGGGTTTCAGGCTGAAGCAATTTGGTTGTTTTTCACTCTCCGCAAACATTTCAGTCAACTTTAATGGCCCACTGGTGTGTTCTGGGTGCAAAAGGTTTTTTCCTGGGTTTTTTAAGAAAAAACAACACCTGAGCTGAATCACTCACTGCCAGGTGAAACTGTAATACAGGTAAATCAGTGCACTCAGAATCATGATGAAAGTAGCTCCAGCTAAAGAACTTTTAGCAGATATGCAGTTTGAATCAATGACTGTCGACTCACAGCTTCACTTCCGCTGGACAAGTTAAACTATCACAAAGCTATTGATCTCATGAGTGACTGATTGATATTTATTATTGCACATCTTATGAATGTAAATGACAAATCAAATTAATTTTATTTCTGAAAACTGCATTATTACACAAGACTGACGATGCACTGACTGCAGTTTTCTACCAATCTTTAAAAGACCTGACCTGTCAATTACAATTTTGGCAGATATCATTTTTGGATGGCCAATTTATCTACAGTAGAGTATCTACACTCAGTAGTTGGTCTGGGCTCCTTTTGCATGAATTCCTGCATCAGTGCATTTCAGCATGGAAGAGATCAACTTGGTTCTACTCAGGAAGTCCAGATTGTGTTTTTAGTGATGCAGTAATAAAGCGTTACGTCTCTGAGCTTTGAAACATGTTTATTAGGCCTGCAACTAACAGTTATAACAGATTATTCTACTATTTCTTCTGATCAATTAATTGGATGAAAATCTTGCCAGATTTTTTTAACCACTTAAACTATTTTTATGCAATATTAGAAATATATAAAATGCAAAGAAAGTAATTTTTTCTATTTTTTTAAATAAGACAATAAACATTTTACTTCATAAGTATTTTTTCAGTGAACGTTTGACCATTTCCAGAAAAGGATCCATCTGCAGCTAAAAATCCTTCTAACATCAAGTTCATTCTGCTCAACATTAGTTAATGCAAACTTCTGATTTAACAGTGTAGGGCTGATCTGCTGATTATTTTTAGTAATAATTGGACAGCAAATGTATTTATTTATTTTTTTACAAAGCTTTAACTAGGTGAATGCAAAACTGGGTAGAACAGATTTACAAAGGTTTTTGTTGTCTTAAATGCAAAATGGATTTATTTGTTGTACAGTTTTGGCTTAAATACTGCTCTGAATATATTGTTCTTTCAGCAAATGGGCAACTATCGATTAATAAATTAGTCCAGTGGTTCCCGAACTTTTTCTGGGCCCCCCTATGGATTACAAATAGAGAGAGTTAGACTCTGGTTGAACGATGAGCGTGAGCGGGGAGAGGCGGGTGGTACCGACTATACTCTCATCCACTCATCTACATCCACTCAAACACCCCCTTGCTGCCCCTCCCAGCACACAGCACACAGCGTTTTTATTTCATTCATCCATACCCGCTTCCTGCCCCCCCCCCCCCCTGCAATGGCAGTTTGGGAACCTCTGAATTATCAATGATTATTTCAATAACCGATTAATCACGATAAATTCAAGCCCTAATGTTTATTCTGGTCCTTAACATTTTCAGTCGCTGTTTCCTAAAACATCATCATGATTATTTGTATTATAATAAAATGTTATAATTAGTTTTCCTTCTGAATTGCTGAGTCTGACCAGCTTGGCAAATATTTCCATATGCCTCCTTTTGTCCACTGGATCATCTGGGAGATTCTCTTAATTTACACGTCTTCTCTCCGGCTGCTTCGATTTGCAGCCCGTGTTGTGCGGCGCCTCTGAGCTCATTAGCTCTTGCCGCAGATCAGTTGGTGTTTGGAGACGCCGTGGTTCACGCTTGGGGATCGAGGTAATAGAGCAGGAGAATTGACGGTGCATTTTACTCTCAGATGCCTCTGGTAGGTGGTGCTTTTTGCAGGGGAATTAGGATTTTCAACGCTGCTCTGATTACAGTGTGAACATGCTCAGCTTCAGAGCAGTTGGATACTGTTTGACTTCCAGACTCATGCTCAACAAAAGGCAGAGAAATATAAAGTTTTAAAGCTGTGATTTAATCATTTTCTGCTGTGGTGGAGTGATTGAGTCGTGTAATTAAAAAACATTGCCTTGATCATTCTCACTCTTTTTCTTTGCAAGCAAATATCATATATGATACTGCAACTTTATGTTGTTTGAGCATTACTCCAAAATCAATCTGCTGCCTGTTAAATCTTTTATCTGCAGGCTTACATGAGTAAAATTTCAATTTGAAGTTGTCAGTATGTTAGAGGACAATTTTTAGTTAAACCAAGGAATAAACAATACCCATTTAAAATGATCAAACAGTGATGAAGGGAATATTAAGACACCCATTTCTATGATGGTTTCAAGTCCACTTTAATGCATATCAGGGTATATTTGGAGCTTTAACTGTTTCAGAGGAAGTTTCAAATGTTCACGGATTTTAGCTATTTGTGGTCCCAACCCCGTAAATACCGAGGGTCAAATGTATTGTGTTTAATTAAACTAAACTGGTACAAAGGAATATCAGTAAAGGACCTTCAGTCATTGACCAAAAAGATCATTTAGATCTGTGGTAAAACTGTAAAAATCCTCCTTCAGCTTTACTCTACCACAAAATCCAATATGGCTGCTCGACGCTGACGACGGAGCTACAGTTTTTTTACGGTTTGTTTGAACTTCTGGCAGTTTGTGTCTCATTAAGCTTGAGTGTTTAACTGGATAAAATTCTGAGACCTGTGATGTAGCTGTTAGCTTGTGGTGCTAGTAGGCTACTAATTAGCACATGCAAACACTCAAGCATGTAACTAGAACATGGTTCAGGTTGGTTTGGTGTTATTTTCACATCCAGTTTCTGACTGCAGATGTAAGTGAACTGCAGCAGTTTTTCTTGGTTCAGTGTCATCATTTCTGTTAAATTCTCGTCTTCCTCTGCATGTTAGCTCCACAGTACAATCTGTTGTATTTGTACCACAGTTTGAGAACCAATGCTTTTGAACATTTCATAAGTGAAAGGCTTTATTAAATGTTGATGGCTATGAAGACAAAAAAGCTTAACAAAAACAAACCATTTCTTCCTGCTTCTTGGGTAAAAATGCCATTATATTTCATATTGAAATTCAGTTTGGTGGAAAGAGGCTGGATTCTTAATCCAGTGTGGAATTGAGGATATTTGGCTTAGCAGCAGCACAGACACACTGAGCTTCATTATCAGAGCACAGGCTGCTACTGCTGCCATTCTGAAACAGACATATCTATTATATATGTTATCGTGTTTCGTTAGCCTTTTCTGGTAATGCAGAAAAAATCCGCTTTGTGTTTTCATGTCCGGCTCAGAAAACAGTCTATCCAGGATCTTGGAGCAGATCAGTTTGCAATCAGGAGCGTAATAATAATAATAATAATAATAATAATTTTCAGCTTCTTTCTGCCGCAGTGACTGTAAACTACTGTGGTGTCTGTGATCACCCTTCTCTGCTTCAGGAACACTGGTTAAGGCATCCGTGCAAAGTGTTAATGTGAAATGTTCCAGCAGCTCGCTGGAACAACAAGTCAGCATCTTTTCCAATAGCTGAAGGCAAATTACAATGAAGCCAGTGTTTCCCAGTTGTTCCTCATCTCAAATCTCATTACGCCGGCCCGGAGAATTATTTTGTTCGTTTTCTGAGGATAAAATTAAACATGTCTTCAAAGGGAAAGGGGAAATGTGTGTATGCTCATGTGTACACACATTTACATATGCTGTATAAAAAGAAATGTAATCTATTTTTACTCTTGACATTAAATCAGAAGACACCTGTTCTGTTTTCGGTCAGATAGGACAAGCAGAATTGTTTGTATTTCCAAAATGACTAAATGTATGGCATCATAAACTTCTGATTTAGTCATAACTCTCAACATCAGTTATCATCAGCATGGAAAAGTTCAGCCATCATAGCCGCTTCTACCAGTTAGAAGGGTGAAATTTCAGAAAATTATTGTGAGAAGCTTCTGGAAGGAAATCCAAGTCATAATGTTTCAAATACGATTCTAACAAATACTGAGAAGAAGTATTTAAACCTCTGAAATTGAACAGAGATTTAAAAAAAAACTTGTTTTTTAACTCATTATTCTGGCATTTAGTATATTAAATTTAACTACTATCTATCTTGCAAAACTAGATATCTTCACCTTCCTAAAATAATCATTTTTTGTCAAAAGTGTTTTTTTTTTGTTTTTTTTTTTGACAAAAACACTTTTGGCAAAAATAAAAAAAATGATTAGGCCATTATTGTAGGAAGGTGAAGATATTATGAGCTAAAAAAGCATTTAATTACCTTTTGGATCAATAAAGTATTTGTGAATTGAATTTAAAATAGTCTGACCTTAAACAGGAAAACTTTAATGAGAAAAACAAAATCTCTCTTTTTATTTGTAACATTTGTATATTTCTAAATTTGCTGATTCCAATTTGCAGTATTGGAATACAATTTGTTCCAATACTGCAGTGAAGACATTCCTTTTTTGGCTGACTCCAATTCTTATTTAACTGTTTAAAGTCCATTAGAGACGGTCTTTAGTGCTCTGGGTCTTCACCTGAATGCTCATAAGCTGTAGGCTGAGGTATGTCAATAACTGACTGCCGGAGCAATTTTCCCAGGGCAGCTACTTTAGTTGATTCAGTAGGGCCTACTTCTTCTCCCACCATAAAGCCACTCAAGCATCCCACATGGCATCCGGCTGCTTCTTCTCATCTCTAAACGATCTTTAAAGAGCCGGGAATGATCAGGAAGCATGTAGGACAGCAGAGATGCTGACAAACAGATGGACAGAGGGAAACAGAGAAACAAACTCTGAACAGATTGACTTTGAATATGTATATTTTAAATTTGGGTCAGAGACTCAGGCATTCAGTCTCTGAATCATAATGAGCTCAGGACACGGCTGCAGCAGGAAGCTCTATTCTGCACATTGTTAGCGATGACAAATGGACGCCGTGCTTATGCCCTAAACTTTACTGCATGCATTGATTTATCAAGCCGAACCGTCAAAGATTACCGTCGCATCATGAAATCAGCATATTGCAGCTTTCCAAGTGGAGGATTGTCTTAAAAAGCTTCATTGTTATTTTTTAATGGAGCAGCCTCTTTTGCGGTATATGGTTCGGGAATTCAAAGCGTCAGCAGATGCATTGAGCTGTTTGTTGTGTTCTGAAGCTTTTTTTGTGTGTGCTTTCCAAGAGAAACCCAGATCTTCATTAAGTCGAGTTGTTGCAGCGCTCTCGTTACGTCTGATCCAATCTGAGCCTGAGTCTTGTTTGATGTGCATGAGGTGTGCTCACCACTGGCTCCCATATTCTCCCTGAAGAGGGAGATGCAGTCAGTAGTCAGGCTCCTTCACTGCTACGATCCACAGATAACTGACTGACAGGCGGTGGAACAGCAATAGACATTAGTTCTTCTGTAGAACAGCTGAGCCTTTTTGGCTTTGCAACATCTTATCAAACAGGCAAGGCAATTAGTTCTTGCTATTTATTTAACAACCATTTTCAATTACAAGTTGTATTTCTTGACGTTAAAAGAATTTCTTTTCTGTATCTGCTTGTTTTTTTTGTTTTGTTTTTTTCTAGGGCGTTATGCGTCCTGAAATAGAAATTAGCCCAATAGCCTGAAGTGTTGTTTTAAAAGAAAAACAAGGAAATCCAGCCTCCAGTATCTGGGACACAGAGGGATGTCTCTGATCACGGTGTTAGAAACCATCTGACAGCTGTAATCCAGATCATTCTGGTAGAGTTGTCAAAAATTGTACAAACATATTCCCATATCTTGAATTTTTTCACATGCTGTTGCAGAAAGCCAACAAACTTTAGTGTATTTTGTTGAGACTGTGATGGGTCAACACAAATGGGTGCATAATTAGGCAGTGGATGAAAAATAACAGGTCTTCAGAATATTCTACAAACCTAAAAGTGTAAGTAAATATGCAGTCAGTCCCCTGAGAAAATGTTTAATATTTATTATGTAGAGCGATGAAAACAAGCTGTTATAAGGAATGAAAACACTAAGTATAAAAATAGACATCTCAACATTATTTTTCCTTTCTCTATTCTTATTGTAATAAGTTCTTTAGTGTTATTTCAGTTATTTGGTGCGACTCCACATACTACCGCTGGGGGGCGCTGTCTGTGGTGGCATAGAGAAGGTTGGGCACACAGAAGAAGAATAAACATTCCTGTTAGATGCTAATGGAAGCCCAATGTTTGTCATCTTTATATCAGAGGTCAGTAAAAATGCATTTTAATGGATATATGTTGGTATCATTTAAAAGTTGAAGAGGTTATTGAATCGACAGTGAACTAGTGAGTGATGTTATGCAGCCTCTGATTAGTATTGCATAGAAAACGTGACATATTTCTGGATATTAATTAATGCTAATGCTAGCAGACTGTACAGGTGTCTTGTTAATCTGTGTAAATGTGTTTTGAGGCTGTTCATGTTGAGCAGTTTTTAGGTTGGTCATGTGATTTGCATAAATTCCCATCTCCTAAATGTGATTTATTTAAATAATGTGGCCAGCACAAATGATTTGCTCTGAAAAACACATTAATTAACCTTTGCCCCATCCAGTTCATTTTATATGCATTAGCTGCTGGCATGCAAGCACACCATCTTACAATCAAGTTAAAACTTCTGCTTTAATTTATTCAGAAAAATTATTTTCTGGAAATCTTAAAGTGCACGGAAATTAATATTAATGCATTCATTCAATTATATATATATTTCCATTTTTATACTTTTGCTAATGTGGAAAGTGTGAAGTTGGCACCAAATAAAGTGAGAAAATGGTGCAAAAGCCCCTTTACTCTCTGTGTTATTTGCATTACTCATCAGCAGTTATTATTTCAGCTCAAATCTCCCATTTTCTTCTGTTAAGGCTCAGTAATGGGGTCCATGGAACAAAAAGATGGAGTCCGGGTGGAGGCTGGAGTGGGCAGGCTGAGTCTGAGCTGAGAAGTTTATTATGGGGTCATCAAAGCATTCAGTGAATGGTCTAATTCATCATTCTGAATTAGAGTAATTATTAACAGACCTGTGTGTGTGTGTGTGTGTGTTGCCATCACCGCTTTCCATCCAGTCATCATTTCAGCAAATGAAACGCCGGCCGCCATGTTTGGGGTCAGCCCATTAATGCCCCTTCTGTTTCGAACCCATCATGGTTTAGATCTCCACCGCGCTCGCACCGCGTTGCACTCTCCACCTTAAACACGGTTCATATGCAAAGCAGCACAGATGGAGTCGGCCATATTTTCCTCCGAGTCCCCTTCTGAGAGGACAGGCTGGCAGAACGTGGAGCGCTGTCCTTTTCTTGGGCTGGGAGAAGCGAAGCATGAAGCGGGGATGCGGCACAGGGACCTCTTCCCCGCAGCAGGAGAGGTGAATACACTGATGCTTGGTGACAGCTCCCTGAGCGGTGACTCACCACCACTCTCAGGTCTCGCTCCTGGTCTTCACAACATGACATCTTTCTTTCCCTCATCTGAATTGATCTATGTCAGAAAGTTGATGTTAATTCTCAGGTTAATGAATCAGTATTCATGAGATTTATGATGGGATTTTTCTGTTAGGTTTCCACAGGAGGATTACAGCATCTCAGCACTCTCATCTTTTCTGTTTTGGAGACATTTTGTAATAAGTGTGCGGTTTTGCACAATGTTACGGGCAGGATTTCTGGCATATGTTAGATTGAGATAATTCCCAGTGTTACTATACTGGAGTGCACACAGCATTTAGCCTGAGAGGATCAGACAAGCACGCCCCAAAGTAAAGAAAGTAGCAGGCTCGTTTCACTGCTTAGTGAAACCTTTTTGCCGTTGGTCAAGAATTTAAAATTGGATCCTTTGGGTTAGTCTCTTAACAATTTGTAGATCAAGTTAATGACCTAATCTCTGCCATCTGATTTCCTGAACATTTAGTTCTCTGTGGCAGCATGCTAACTTAGATGTTCTTAATGTTTTGTTTAAAACATAGAAGACAGGTTTACAGTTTCCTAAAAATATTCATACCTCTGAAACTTGGATCATTTTGTCTATCGTATAGTTTTGTGATTTTCAGTAACCAACATAAAGTGGTGTATTATTGTGATATGACATTATATCCATTTTTTCACTCTTCCAAAGGTTTTCTTTGCATTTTATGAAAGAATTGGCATAACTGAGATGCATTAACTGATTATTAAAATATGTTTCTTACATATTAATTATGACTGTTGCTATGTTCTGACAGTGGAACCCAAGACAGGTAATCTGTGATAAAATGGAGCCGAACACATTTAGTTTGTCACAGTTTTATGATTTCTGACTTGCTGTTTATTTTGCAATTATTAATTAGCAGTATTAATAACTAGTTAAGTTGAACGCCTGCTCTACTGATGATCTGTCAGATCATGTGGTTTTTTTGTTAACTGAACCGAAACACCAAACCGCAGCTCATGTAGCTGAATGTTAAGGTTGTCAAAGTCAAGCTCACCGACTCCTGGCTTTTTTAACTTAAAACCTCAATGACCTGTGAAACACGATGTTCCCTTGGACCTTATCTAGGTTTTGTATTGTTAACAAAAAATAGCAAAACATTGCGTCCTTTTTCAGATTCTTTTCATGATTGTTTTATTTTCCCGACCACCGATGTGCCAGACCCAGTTCACAGTGATGACCCATGTGTGTCACATGATGGTCAAGAAATATCCAGTCAAGTATATATCAGTGATTCCTACTGGTTTTAAATGCTCAGTGTGAGCCTCTCCAGTCTACAGCTAATAATGACCTTAGAAAGTTAGCAGTAGCTTTACCTCTGGTAGTTTGTGCTACTGCAGATTTCTGTTGGGGCAGCACCACTTTTCTCCCTCCAGTCCTCCAGAACCCTTTATTAGCCGTAGACCTGCAGGGTGTTAGCATGTGGCTCCATTTAGAAAAGAGTCAAAAATCTTTCAGTTTTTAAAAAAACTATTTTAACATGAGACTTTCTCCTCTGCATCTTTTTCCCTGCATGCTGCAGGACGCTCTTGGCTCTGTTATACGTGTAAATGTTTTTAAGTAATTGCTGTTTTTGAAATGCCCATTATTTAGTGACAAAGGAAACAGAACTAAAATACTTTTGAAGAACTAACTCAAAGTTGAAGCAGGTGTTCCTAGAGAGAGGCTCTCCACAGTAGTTGGGTTAAACTGCCTAAATCAGCTGTACAAGTTCTTATTTCCTTCTGACAGCTCCAAACAGTCCAGCCTAATTAGCTGTGCTCAGGACGCAAAGCAGAGTTTAGGTTCTTGTTCTGCATTACTCCTCATAATGCACGGCCAGAACATTCTGTAATGCTGTGCTCGGTTTTAGAAGAAAAACCTGGTGTTGCTGTTGGGCTTCATCTGTTTGTTCAGTCGTTCATTAGATGAAAATCCCTGCAGAGAGAGGAAGCTTCTAAAAGTAATTTGCGTCCACTTTTCCCATTGGAGTTTTTGTGTGAAACAATTCAGTAGCAACAATGGCATTCTCTTCAGGGATAGAAAAAAACACACATATACAGTTTTTTGTTTTTGCAAAACTTTGTCACCCCTACACTTTTTAAACTTTCTTATCAGGGATATGAATAAAATAAAAATCATTGACTTTTAGTATTAGACGCACTGGTCACAGAGGATCTTTTCCTGTTTTTGTTCAGGGACGAAACAGTTAATCAAATTAATTGTGATTAATCACAATCAATTGAATTAGTTGACAATAAATTGTCAACTAATTTATGAATCTATTAGTTGTTAGCCAAACCGAATTAAAATAAATAGAAGCTGTAAAACACAAACGTCACTCTGAGGTTCATCGGTCAAAATCTGAAAATGTGATTATCGCCCAGCCCTACTTCTGAGAATTTAAACTCAGGCGAACTCTTAAACTATTGCGCTACATACTGCACTGGGTTTTATTTACGGGTATTAGCTTAAAGGGGCTGAATACGTATGCATGACTTTGTTCTGTGTCTGTATTTTATTGCCGAGGTTCATTCATCAACCCTCTGTAAGCGACTGTTCCCTAGCGGAGCTGAATAATTGGGATATGATAGTGAAACCAAAGACTCATTGACCTGAGATGCAGGCCTCGGTGTTCTTGAAGCATTCATTTGTAAAACAATGAAAGTCACAGCTTTTATCTCCCATTTGAAGAACTGTGCATCATTCCACTCTCTTCCATCTTTGTTATCAAGGGCTTCATAATTGTCCCCATAAAGGAAAATCTCATTTTGCTTCAGCAATGAACATTTTTTTCTTAAAATCCCCTCCCTCCACAGCTCATCTTTTATTGACCGCCTTGCCTTTTCCTGCAGCGTGTTTTTGCTTTTTGAGATTTGTTGCAGAGATGAAGGGATTTTCCTTCAAGCGCTGCTATTTTAATTTTAAAACTCTACATTTTTTCTAATGGTTCAGTTTACCTTGGAAAAGAGCGTAAACAGCTGTTGCATAAGGAAGGATTTAAAAAACTGACCTTTCCACAAGCATCTTATCAAATCGTTTTTAATTTTACAGATCAGACAAAGCTTTTCTCTGAGGATGTGTCTCCTGCAGCTCTGCATCTGTAACGTTATCATTGGCTGCAGCTGATCTCCTGGAGTTTCTTTTATATTAACGTTTTGGTGGTCAGCTTTATAAATCCTCACGGATCTCTGTATTTTCGTCTGTGAAACAGGAGTAACGCCTCTCGCAGACTCATTTGTTTGCAGACGATGAGCTCCGGTAGGAAAGCGAAAACAAAACATCAATATACTTCTCACTCTGCATCGGCGCTGGTCACGGAGCGAGGAGGAGGCGCATCTACAGGGAGCCGCGCTTTCATTATATCAGAGTCCGTCTCAGACTCGCTGCTGCGTCCTCAGAGAGTCAGTCCTGGTGTTTGCAGAAGACGAGCATGAAGGCGCCGCAGCTGCAGAGCTGCGTTTTACTGACAGGACATGTTTGTGCATCCGATGACTTGCAGCATACAAAGCATGGAGCCTGGTTCAGAAAAGCATAAACTTCCTCTCAATGCTGCATTTATGCTTTTACTTTCTGACACAAGATCCCCATTAATGAGTTTGTTGGAGAGCCAACAGTGGCTGACAGATCTTCTGCTGCTGCTGACATGATAATTTGATCTAAGATTTCCTTTCATTAATACTTTTCGCTCCACGTTGCAGCCGGCTCTGTTTGGGTACCAGGCGTACAGACGTAGCTCCTTTCCTCGCCGTGTTTTCCAGGTTTGACCGTTTGGTTTTATATGTTTAAATCGTCAGAGTATCGTAGTATTCTCTCGGTTGTTCTATTTTTAATGTGGTAACTAACTTATTTCTCATTTCCTCCCAGTAAACAACCCCATGTCTGCAGATTTTTATTTAATTCTTTGCTATTTTACAACTAAAGCTGCCAACTTAAACAGAGACTCCACTGTTAACTGTGACAGTGGCTCAAAAAAGTGTCCATGTTTTAACATGTAAGTGCAAATTAGACATCCAATAATATAAAAAATGTGACCTCCACTAAGACTTCTGTTGCCATGCAACAGTCGGCATGCTGATCATGGTGCCTTCACTAAGGGCTACTTTATTTTAGGCTGTGACATAATAAACGTTTATTCTTTATCCGATAGTGACTGGGAAACCAAGACATGAAGCGTTTAGATTTGGTTTGCTGATTGGGTGATTCTGATTACCCTGAATCAGAATATATGTAACAATTGTTACATATATTTACAAATGTAAAAACTGAAGATTTCTTAAAAGATGCAGAAGATGTGAGTCAAAGAAGATGAACATGTTTTCCCCAACTACATATAAATGCATGAAGGGATATCTCAATAAATACTGTACATCATCTGAGAGTTACTTCTGTGACTACATTAAAAAGTCAACAAATAAAATCATATTCATCTCTTCACAAGACCAATAAAATGTTGATTTTTCAAAACATTTTTATATAATTTTCTACGGTTTCCACAGTAATTAGGGGAGTAGTGTATGAAAAATGGGGCTGCAACTAATGATTATTTTAGTAATTTATTATGATTTAAATTATTTTGACGAATAATTAGATAGAAGAAAAATGAACACATTTAGCAAATTTTTCACTTTGCTAATTATTATGCAATAATAGAAATGCATTAAAAAAAACAAGAAAATAAACATTGTATTTCCTGAAATACAATAACATGGCATTCCTTTACCTAAACCTGTTCCACTTTAGGAGTTCAGGGTTGAACATATTTTCAAATAAGTTTTTTTTTATCTTAAAAACAGAATTTTCTCTTCTTTTTTTTATTTTTATTTTCTGACCTGCCAGTTACCAACCAGAGTCAGTCTACGGTAAACTGGTGTGACTGATTAGTGCTCCACTAACGCATTTGGGTCTAATTTGTAAATATTACTACAGAATTATCTGTCCTAGTCAAAGAAAGCGGAGTGTGAAATGGTCAGAGCGATAACTCCTGATGCTCGCCGCCGTCCCAGGCTGCTGTCTGCTGACACACCGTTACAGGAATCCATGTTCTTCTCCTGGAGTCGAGCTGATTTCACTCTCACATTATCCAATGAACGTCCAGCACCTCCATCATCAAAAGGCCAGACAGACTGGGGCCAAGGATTCTCCTAAAGGCTCACAGGACCAGCGCTGAATCACTGGCAAAACTTATATCAAGTCATAAATAACAAAATAATGTAATTTCTCCATTGTTTGTTGTTAAACTAATGAGAAATGTGGAAGGTATTGTGCTGAGCTCTGTTTTTAGTCACGTCAATTGAAGCGGTTATCTCTCAGAACTGCAGTCTACGTCTACAGACACTTCACCTCTGACCTCAGCAGACAAATACTTTACAGGAGGCCTGCACCTAATTTGGGATATAACTGTGATATTATTGTTTCCAAATTTCTCCGTTAAGTTTTAAAAGCACATTGGTTGACTGCGGAGAAGAGATCAGGTCACAAAGCTGCTGCTTCTGTTATCATTTTATGAGGATTTTTGTTTGTCTCCTCTCTTTGACTCCACACAGCTCCCAGGCAGAGAGGTAAGACGATTACACAATGAAAACATGTTTTATACCAGAGCAGGACGTGCAAACAATAAGAATGGTTGGTTGGAACTCGCTCCACTGACAGACCGTTATTGATGCATTTGTAATGTCAATTGAGAAACTGTGGCCACTTTTCTTAAAAATGCCCCGAGAGAAGAATTCCTGATACTCGCTGTGTTTGTCTGATTTGTTGTTCCTGACCAGCGTTTTCAGACTGGCACTGCAGGAAATACTGTGTTCCACTGCAAACAGTTTCCACATCTTATCCAGAAACCTCTTGTTAAAAGAAATCGTTTGCTCCCTTTAATGGGTGTCGGCTGTGGGCGACTCCCACCAGACAGACTGAATGTCTTATTGCCAATCAAAATTTGTTTTGATGAAAGTTAGCAATAAGTACCTACAAACATTTTATTGCATTATAAAAACGTTCACTACAATGTTAATACACAGGCAGAAACCAAGATCGTGATTTATTACGCAGCTTTTACTTATATAATTAAAAACTTTACATTCTAAATCTGTCTTTTTAGGAGGAGCTGACAATAAGAGCGCTAACCTCGCTACTGAAACAGAAACAGCAAGCGCTTCCCAAGCAAAAGATACTTTTCACATGAAAGTTTAATTAAGCTTTTTTTCCTCCAAAATAAAAGAATATGGAATTAATACAAACTAAGAATTTTCTCAGCACCAAAACCTTCTGCCTTCTCTCAGACGACACATTTTTACCTAGAAAAATTAACCTTTATTTATGAAATATCAGTCCTAACATTTCTGATCATTACACATTTTTTGGTATATAACAATACTTATATATATATATATTTCAAAGAGCCTATCTAAATACTGAAAAGAAAATGGATCTTGGTAAGTTGAAACCTTGAAATACCCCAAAGCAACGCGACCTGACGCGCTAATGGCTGCTGTTTGGAAAGCAGCCAATCCAGGAACACCATTCATGTTCCTTTGTGCTGATTGGCTGAACCCTGGAGAGTGGAGATAAGGAGCTCCTGCTGTAGTGCTAATATTGTTAGCACTACAGCATATTAATACATATTTAGGTATATTTGGAACTTAACTATTAAAATAGGCATCTGTAAGCATTTTCTCTCACAGGCGGCCTGTGAGTAGCTGACTACAGACGCTGACTACCGGCGCTTCTAAATATCGGATCCGGCTTAATGCCACATAAGGAAATGACACCAATCCGATTTTTTTGTGGATGAAAAGATTGGACTGCCATGAATAGTTGGATAGGGGTTGCAATTAAGCAAAAATATCTATATTTCAGTAGCATTTCCCTGCTGTGTTAACGTAGCTTTAGACTTTTCAGCTACCATCAGTGGTGCTGATCCAGACTGATGGAGTTGTGAATATGAGCAACTTTAGCTGTTCATGTCATCTGAAGTAAAATCTGCACTTCAGAAAATCCTGCAGAGAGGAAGTTGTGTTGTTTGGTTATCAGCACGTTTATTTAGTGGATTCTCTATCTGCCGTCGCAGGCCGGTCCGATCCATCTGCTCAGTGGAGGAAAATGCTAATGTTTGCAAGTCAACACCTCTGATGTTGCTTGAGACTTTATCAGGTTTACACGAAGATGGGAGTCTTTTGAAGACGTTCCCGTTACATTGACCAGGGCAACACAAGAGCATGAGATGCATGTTAGTCTCTGAACGGTCTTTGCTTAGATCTAGCTGATGTGACCTACTTGAGAGATGCCCTGTGCAGCATTTGATTAGATGCTTGTGGGATCTAAACATTTCCTGGAAAAGAAGTCCATTCTGTGGAGGCAAAAAGAGGAGGAGGAAAAAAGGAGCAAATTTATTCTAATAGTGTCCAGTGTCTCGATGATGCTCTGTGATTTATGAAGGAACATAGTCTGGTACAATCTCTTCCTCACTCTTCTGATTTTTTTATTGACCTTTAAAGAATTGGGTTCTTTTTTGTCTGGGTGCAACAATGTAGAGATAAAGTCAAGCAGCAAAATAGTCATACAAGTAAATAAGAAAAATTCTTTCTAATGTCACCTGATGAAATCCTAATTTCCTTTTCAGTTGAGTCACTATAAAACTCGTCATATTAAACTAATCGTTTGCTGAGTTTTCTAAAGGCTTTTTTGAAAATCAGTAGATTCTGCAGTGTATAATCCTCCTGAAGCGCGGGTCACTGATTTGGTATTAAATCCACGCACAGCGAGTTGCTGGTTTTATTGCCACTGTGTGTAACCGTGCCGACCACATGCTGCTGTGGAAACGGGCCTGGCAGGACTTCCTGTATCATCTTCATCTCAGTACAATCTTCCCTCTGCAGTTTGTTCCATTTCACTGGAAATGAAGAGAAGGAGAGGTTAAATAAACAATTTTTGATGATAAATTTCATTTTGTCCAGACCAAGATGAACGGTTTGTTTCATCAATTAACTGCCGCCTGCAGCTACAGATGGAGTCTTTTGTTTTTCACTGCTGTGATTAGAAAGTAGCAGAACATCATTTGCTATCAGCAAACCTTCATTTTGCTCTTAGATTTTTAGATTTCCGTTCCCCACTGAGTCGGCCCGCCGATCACAGTCCAAAGATTAA
Organism: Girardinus metallicus; assembly: GCA_903067095.1. Lineage (NCBI taxonomy): Eukaryota > Metazoa > Chordata > Actinopteri > Cyprinodontiformes > Poeciliidae > Girardinus > Girardinus metallicus. The sequence continues at coordinate 32,924 of CAEGAE010056876.1, forward strand.
TCTAAGAAAAGAAAAACCGTTTCTGTTGGTGTTCCCTGGATTTGTCCTGCGTCTGTCTTATTTGCTCAGCAGCGTCTCCCTCGCCACCGACGCTGCTCCTCTGTGTGTTTATGCGCTGTAAGGTTTCTGTTGTGCTTTGTTCAACGATGTTCTGTTAGTGTTGGATCACATTTTGCTTTCAGCATGTCTTAGTTCTGTTTCTGCTTGAGATGATTATATATGAGAACTTTAGTCTCAAAAGAAAAGCACATGGATGTTGAAACACAGTCATACTTATTACTCACCTACTTGCAATTCAGTGCAACATAATTCATGTCATTCAGTGTTTATCTGCCACATTCGGTCAGTGTAAATGAATCAAATATTGTCACATTCATTTTATTAATATAATACAAACTCATATTTTGCAATCAGCAGAGGATAACAGATTGAGGGCTTTCTTATAGAAACTGCTAGTATGTGTGAAGCTCAGATTCATCATATCTTGGGCATTTTTCAGCCAGTAGTCATCACATCTGAACAAGATGGGCGAGTTGTACTTGAAAACCTATTGAAGAAAATCCAGCTTGTTGTTTGTCTCTGCTGCTGAGGTTAAAGCAGAAGCTTCTGTCTTGGTTTTTGGTGACATAAAACTGGCTTCACTATGGACAGGGACACTGGTTTCCAGTTCAAGGCAGCCTTGAGCCTTACCAGTTTATTAACCAAACTTAGGCTACGCTTACACGAGACCTCTGCAGGGGAAGAGCTGGTATTTTCGGTTGTTGATTGGGAACTACTTCTCTGTTTAGACGGCAGTGCTTGGAAAACCTGAGTCAGCTGTAGCTGTCATGCCAGGCCACTAGATGGCGCTGTGATTTTAGCATGTCAATGAGTGGCATTCACTTTTGACCGTTAGCTTCCACCTCGTTGTGAACAGTAACCCGTCTCAGTCTACCATGAATGAAGTGATCATGAAACACATATTCCTTATCAGGAACATGTGCTCAGGAATTAACTGAGCAGGTTAAGTAGCACAACACACCACAACGCTATCCGCCATTGTTTTTATTGTTATCTGCCTATGCATGCATAAAATAAGTCCTACAGCATTCGTTCTGCACATGTACGCGGAGAACTTCACACCTGTGCTGGCTCATCCTGAAAGAGGAATAACTCCTGTTGTTTCTTTTCTGCTATAGAAATGTTTCACTCTGACCTGGTTTCAACATGTGCCTCCATACGAGACTCCGCTCACTCCTGTTGGGTAAACGAGTGACTGGATTGCACCATAAATATAACAGCTTGACTGAAAAGCGGCTCTGTGTGAACGGGACCTATTTGATCTGATGTGTACCGGTTGGACATTTGGACTGAACCTGGAGTTTGTGTGTTTCGGTTTGTGAGGTGAACCGGTGGAGTAGATCTAAGGACCAATTAAGTTATCAGCCATGTTTCTGGGCGGTTGGAGGAAACCCAAAGTACCCAGAGGCTGGGATTCAAACTCAGGACCAAACAAATCAATAAACTGAGCTAAACTTTTTCAGCAGGTCAAAAATCCACTGACCTGCTTTGGAAAGCAAATCTTACACCTCTGACCTTAAAGAGGACTTATTAAGCAAAAATCATTTTTTTTGCATGTTTTTATGGTTCCATTTAAGTTTCTACTGCTTCTAGAAAGTCTCCAAAATGATAATGGCCTGTACTTTACCTAGCAACTTTGTTACCTAGGAAACCAATCAGAGCTGGTCAGCTGGATTAACCACTGAATGGGCTGTACAATGGCTGCTGGAAAAGTCAAGAGTTTTGTTGTTGACTTACCATCCAGAAACCGCTTGCTGCATTCTTCATGGTTGTTTTGGAGATTCTACTTATTCTGGCTCTGGCTCTTTGTTCATCCAAATTTCAGATGCATTTCAACCCAGCAGCTTGATATTTTTTTATTCTGTATCTGGATGCAAAACGCAGACAGCTTCTGCAGCGAAGACACTCAGCCCTGGGTCACAGAGGGACTTTAGCCAGGAGATGAGACCAGTGGTTGTGATATAAATACGGAGTGAAGCTAAACATTTACGTGAGCCGCCCATTCCTCCATCAGATCTATTAGCCGTCATCCCTTTGGTGAATCTCCATGTCCCTCTTTGATGTGCAGCACATTATAGTTTAAATACGGCTGACATTACGCTGATGGAGCACCGTGAACCTGCACTGAGTCTGAGTTGACAAACATCAGCAGCATATTTGTTACAGTTATTATCATCTTCACCCCTGGGTGACTCTCTCCACTTGCAGTTGTTAGTCAGGTTGTGCCTGAGTGATTATATATAATGGGCAAAAATGTATAAATCAGGAATATAATTGTCTTCACTTTCACTAACAGCCAGATGTGGAGTTGGGTTCAGTTTGAAACATATCCTGTGGTTGTTGAAAAACATGTGTTCTCTTTGAAATATTGATTTATGATGTTTTTTTTTCGAGCAGAGTTTACGCTCGTGTTTTTCTGTGTGAGCATTCTTCATCTGTATGGCTGGAATGACAGGAGGAGACTCATTCTGAAGGAGTTCCAGCCGCTCCTATAGCTGCTGTTTCATATTTAAAGAGCTGATTTCAAACATGCTTTCCAGTAAATATTCAGCTGCTTTATGATGACATGTGGAAGTTGGCACAATTTCTTTTACATAAAGACTATCTGTAAGTTTTTCAATAATGCAAACATTTTCTTCATTCTGGAAGGAATTTCACTTGTTCTATTTTTCTTTATTAACAAAAGTCAGATTGCAGCACAGCTCTGTAGAGATGAACACAAACTCAACATTAAGGCAACATTTAAGATCAGTTTTCAATATCTTACAGTACATACTTAGCGTTTGCCTTAATTTAAAATATAAAGCCGTGCAAAAGTATTCCACCAACTATGGTCATCATTTTAATTTGCTAATAAAAATGTGTAAAATTTGACATGTATTTATTCCCGCAGAGTGAAAACTTTGTTTAACCACATTCTGCTGCAGGAGGGTGAACGTTTACCCCACTCAGGTTTTCCTCCAGGATTGTTCTGGATTTAGCTCCATCCATCTTCCCATGACCTCTGACCTGCTTTACTATTACTGCTCCAGGAAAGCATCATTATTTTAACACTTCTGAAACTACTTACTGCAAATGCTAAGTAGAAATTCGTCTCCCAGACAGGGAGAACATGCTACCAGCTGCTCCACTTCAGCCCTTCAGTGAACATACTTTACATAAAGAAGTTCATTTTTGCCAAAGGATGGAAGCCCAAAAGCTTTAGATCATGTTTTTTCTGGCCGACAGTGATGTATGATCTTTGAGTTCTGGCCTGTTTTTTACGTTAAGCACTACAGCACATAACGGATTCTTGGCCCTCAGATCAAATTCTGCTTTGTGGCCCATAAAATTTTGAACCATTTATCGTTTTTAATCTTTTTGTAATATTCCTCTAAAGTGAGTTTTGATGAAACCGATGACGGGTGTATGAGACTCAGAAACATTTAAAGCAATCTGACGTCGCTGAGCTTCTGCAGGCAGTCTGGAACAGAAATGCACCCTGACAGTGGGATAATTGAATTGACCACCTTCACCACCCACTGCTGCTTCACACCTCCTCTGTGTCGGTGGAGCGGATAGTGATTTCTTTGAGGTTTAGAGAGAAAATAGTAAGATGGGAGTGTATTGATCATTCTTCTTGAAAGCGGAGCTTCACAGATCAGTGAGTTTCCCAAGCAGGCAACATTTTGCACAAGGAGGGATGCGCTTCACATCCAGACACTGGTTATCTGTCACTGAGAGAGCAGGAGCTGCTAAGAGGCTTTACCTTATCGCTGTCCGGAATATAAATCACGCTTTATGCACTCGCAGCCGTGTGAATAAACAAATCTGTGCGATATCAGCGAACCACCTCCTTGTTCTCGTCTTCCTGCCTTAACAGCCCAGCTGGAGGAGGTAAAATGAAATATTATGAAAGGTCAAAGGGTTCAAATCACTAAGGAACTCAGCCAAGCAGGTTTTTCTAGGTTTCTGTAGTATAAAGCAATTATGTTATTAATAGTAGAAAGGTTTGTCCGTACACACGTCAGAGCTGCAACATCAACCTTGACTTTTGTTGCATTCACAACTCCAGTCTGTTTGTCTAGAGAGTCCAGTTCGTTTGGGGACGTAATCAAACTCTGGTCCACCTGCAGAACTCTGTCTGTTCGGTTGAAATGAACTCTGGTGCTGTTCAAATGCATGTGTGAACGCTCCAAAAGCAGGAAGTGGACTACGGTGCAAGGTATTCTGGGTAAATAAAATCAAAACAAACCTGTGTGTGTAGAGCTAGTGGGAGAAATGGCTTGTGGTCTTTTACTTACCATGTCTTATAAGGTCTAGTATTTATTAAAACTACATTCTTATATTGTTGAGATGATCTTTTCTCATAATCAGAGGGTAATGTGGCAGGAGTAAAATGAAAATCTTCTTTGCAGCCCTTTTTAGATGCTGTATTATTTTTACTTTTTATTTTTTTGACATTGCTAAACTTAGCAACATACAATAGGTTTCAGCCTTAATTTTTCAGATGTGTGCAGCTTGGCATGGCGCCACTTCCTTCAGGGCAGAATGTGGAACCAAATGCAGTGATGTGTCAAGCCAAGCTCCTCACACCGCCTGCAAACAGAGGGGTCGGCATGTGTGTGTGTGTGTGAATGTATGGCTTTCTTTATGTGCATATCCATCTGTATATTTTTAAATATGACTATCCTTGATAGGCAATCAAGCAGAACAGCTCCGATGCTTTCGCTTACAGCCCGTTTCCAGCAGCGACGCTCTAACTTTAACACTACACGACCTCCTGCGGTGCAGCTCATCTAATTAGAACCCAGTTCTGTGCGCCGGGCAGCTGTGATTGGGATGCCGTGCAAACAGTCTCGACACAGATTGTCTAAATGTTTTCAGATTTACACTAATTCTGGTGGAGTGTCACTGTGTGTGTAAATAAATTTGTCTTGACTGGAAAATAAGCATAAACATTTTAATTCTCTACCATTAATTGTTCTATTCGCTTAATTACGAGCAATTATAACTTTAATTATGATTTTATAATTTTATTTGGGGTTAACAGTCGTCACACTGTTTTTGATCTGAGGGTTTCTGTTATTTTCGGGAGTGTGTGTGTGTGTGTGTGTGTGTGTGTTTTTATGAAGCCAGACTGGCGCCATCAGCGAGCTGTTCCAGGGTGAGATGCAGAGAGCAGCTTCACTACAACAAACAGCGTTTACTCGTTTTCATGTTAATTAGGCTTAATAAATGCAAAATGAGAATGCTAGTGGCCCGTTGGTCTGTCAGCTTTAATTCTCATTCACATATTCACATGTTAGTTTCCAACAATTTAATTCAAATGCATTAATAACTGTTGTTACAAGTAAAAAACTTATGATGAATTCTCTCACAGTTGCCCTCTACAACAGCTGCGGCTCAGTGGTTCTGTTTCCATTGAGCGTATAATTGCGCAAATTGGACTTAAGAAAATGAACTTTATCAACAAAAATACACCAATTGAAAAGAACAAACTAATTTTTAGCTGAGAAGGTTTTTCACCAGGATGAAGTGTTTTTTCGGCAGTGTCTGGATGTGAAGAGCATCGCTCCTTAGAAAACTCACTGATCTGTGAAACTTTTCTTTTGAGTGTTTAGAAATTAGCGTAGATAAAAACTTAAAGGTAAAGCCAAAAAAGTCTTAGAACCAAATCCAAACCTTCTACAAACTCAGTTTACGCTCAGTTTCTCACTCACCTCAGACTTCAGTATGAAAGTTTTGGAAAGTCAGAATATTTTACATTTTCAATAAGAAATCCAGACTGATTAAAAATTTGAAATATCCCTTTATTTTTGTACAAATAGGAGGTTAGAAAGCAGTTAACAAACTGAAAAATGAAGTACATAATGGTGAATTTAACTGGACGTTGCTGAATTGAACAAACTAGTTTTTGCGTCGTCAGGGCAGAATGACTGTTACACTCTCTGCAATGACTCTCCTAAACACAAGGTGTCACTAGAGAAACTAATACAGATACACTACAGGAATGGCAGCAAATTAAACAAATGATCAGACAGAAAAATGAACAGAGTGTTTTACTGTAAATTTTTGCATAAGTTTTTAATTACATTGCAGCTGGGGCTGTTATTTAATACCCTGGTTTACCTCGGTTCCATCTTATCCTCTAATCCTCATGCTGAGCCCTTGTACTCTAAAGTGGTATAAAAGCAATTATATTGACTTAACAATAAAGTGATTTCTGTTTAGTTCCTCCTTCCTCATTCTCTCCTCTTCGATCCCTGAGTTTCGTGTTCAGTCCCTCGTTCAGATTTTCCATCAGCTCTGTTATGGGGATCTAAATAATGTTCCATCTCATGCAAGCGCAATGAAGACATTCAGGAGTCACAGGAACATTGGATGCTTTGTACCAGAAAATTGTTCAAAAGAGCATATTTAGATGTCACTTTTCCCTGTTTTGATGTTCAGCTAGTCTAATAGCACCACAGAGAGAAAATGTAGTAGAAAGTGGGTTCTTTCTAACACCTAGCAGCTGAATGTGGTCGTCGATCTGAGGCGTGGAGACGCTGCTGGGTCATAAGTCCTAATGATCTAATACACATCCCAATGTAGGAAGATACAAAGGCTGATTCTAAATCCCAAATTGCAATTAGGGAGCAGAATCCTCATGAAGATGCATCTGCAGTACAAAGGAAATGAATCCAACTGCTGCCCAGTCTTTTTTTTAGCTACTATGGGTTAAACTGAAAGTTTAATTTCTAATCGTAATGTGTTTTATACTTCTGAAAACACAATAAATACTGACGAAAATTATTTAAAACATGCTGTGTGTTGCCTCAGCCCTAAAGGCATGGCGGATCCTCTCCCATGGGTCACGCTGAGGATGGAAAACACCAATATGCTAACTCAATCAGGAGGAAAATTAGGTGTGCAAAACAGTGCTAAATGGAGTATTTCAGACCTTTAATGACTTGAGTCCAGATGGATTTACAGGGCTTGTGACTAATAGTCGAGGTAGTTGGAATGCATTTCAATATTCATGTCTCAGTGACTTTGATTTATTCTGTGCTTTCAAAAATCCATACAGCTAGAGCTTGGGTAGTGTCAGCTATCAAAGTGAAATGAATAACAATTAAATTCATACCTGCAAAAGATTGATAACTGGGAGAAGATATGATTTTTTTCAGTCTAAGTAAATATACATAAGGGATGTTGTGTGTGAGAAAGAGGTGAATTTTGCAAGTGTGTCTTAACAAAAAGGTCAGAACAAAAGTGCATGTAAAGTGGGAGTTGATTCAAAGCGTGCATGTGTGACTGGAGTAGTTAAATAATGCCGGACGGAGATCAGGAGCTTTAGTTTGCATGCAAGCTCTTCCTCCTGTGTCAGGATTAACCAACCTCAGCTGCACACGGCAGCTCTGCCCCATCGCTCCACTGTCACCACTGATTACTGCAATAAAGGGAATAAAGCAATCAATACCTGCACTTTGATTAAAGATATTTTGCTTAGTCATGCTGCTGTGTGATGTTCATGCACCGTTTTCATTGTATGAAAGGTAAAGGCTCCTTTGCTCCTCCAGTCCATTCATAGACCAGGAAGACTCCCAGTCAGTGGCTTCTGTGATGACACCTGTGGTGCATGTCTGCAAAAACAGGTCACTCAGCACTTTACCTTCAACACTCAGACTGTGTGCAGCTGTTTGCGCTAACTAAACTGGTTTACTTACTGTTAGAGAGTAATCTAAAGCTGCCTCTCACGCCAGAGCCTTAAGGACAGATTTCTGTTCTACCCTCTGCTGGGTAATCTGTTTCAGGCGTCCATCTGAAAGGAGAGCTAGCCCTCCGTCCAGAGGTCAGAGAGGGAAGAAAGGAACAGCAGAGCTGCGCTATTGGACTGTGATCTGGAGTTCTAAAGATAGAGACAGAAACATAAAGAAGGAACGACCTCAGGACTGCGGGTCCACAGCCTGACTCTGCAGATTTTCAGTTAGTCAGGACAAAGTTGGCCTCATTATTTACTCTACATTAACTGAGGTAGGAATGTATGAACAGTACAGTAGGGCTGAAACGATTCCTGGAATAATTTGGGAATCCCGGTTACTAAAAATGCTCAATTTGCTACGAAGCTTCGTTACATATACTGTAATTAATACTGTTAATTTATTCAGTATTCTGGCCGGAGGATCATTTGTGTTGCTGGACAACGCCATTGGTTCCGTTAACCTTTACGCCAGGGTCACCTACACGGAGCTGCTCCAAAATTAGATACTTTATTAATCTTTAAGTAATATAATTGAAAGTAAACTTTGTGTATCAATTTGGTGGCCCTGCATATCGCTTAGCACCCATGAAATAGCACTCAGTTGCAAAAAGGTTGGTGAAGCTGTTGAGGCATGTGTGCTAAGCTAAGTGCTGTGTTTAGCTATGCATGGAGGCATAAAGTAGCAAAAAGAAACGCCTAGGAAACGACGGAAAAGATTTTAAACCGAATAAACAAATCAGAACTTTGCAGAGTTAGCTTCACAGTAGCGCGTCCTCGATGTTGTGGGTCTTAGCTAACAGCCCAAGTTGTGTTAAAATAAAGCAAGTGAGTTAAATAAGGATGAAAGCCCAGCAACAGATTATTCTTTTACCCTGACTTACAAGAAATACATTGAATATTTGAAGTTTAATAACATTTATAGTAGTTAGTTGGATTATTTAATTTAATGACAACGAAACTGAAATAAAGCTTCGGCATGCTGTTATTGCATTTTAAGCAATAAAATATTTGTCTTAATAAAGGTATTAAATGGATTATTACCAATTACTTGATTAATTGCCAGAATAATCAATGATTGTAATAATAATTAGCTGCAGCTCTACAGTAAAGTAATGCTTTGCATTTAGAGAGTTTTTACTTTAGCCTCAGATATCTGGTTCCTAAAGGTTCCTCGCTTAAGATCAGCTTAATCAGGGAAATTGTGAAGAATCTTCCAACAGACCTGTTCATAAATATATCTGCATCTTTGTTCCAACTGCACAGATTTGTTTAGTTGTGACCTGACTGAACTTTTCCTACCCTTTTCATCCTGGCCTCTCACTGTGAAGAGGCTCTCTTTTTGTCCCTGTAGACCACTTTCTTTGAAGAGTATGGATAAAAAATCATTTCACTAACTGAGCTGTTCTTGTCGTCGCTTGCTTATGGGTTTTAATTAAAATTACGGCATGGATCAACAGCCAAGTACTCGCTAATGGAAATGAAGATGAGACGCGGAAGCAAACAGGCCTGACATCTCTCATCAGACGAATAACAGCTCCCAGAAAATTGCCTCCATGAATCTCAGGGTATTGTCATCTCTCCACTCTTCCTTCATTTCTTCCCAAGTTTTAAAACTTTTTTTTTCAAACATTGTAGTTAAGTACTTTCCATCAAATCAAACAGATAGAATCCTAATGTTTAATATTATTTTAATTGACAGATATAAATGGGAAAAAGTTCTATTTTAAATTCTTCTGCAAAATACATCAGATTAATGATGCACCAAGAAATCTGATAAATAATGAGTTTTTGTAAATCTCAGAATAATGGTAAGGATCTACGTTTTTATGGGAATACAGACAGAATATGGCTTACTGCTGATAACAATACTAATCTCAGAAGTAAGATGGAACGTAATTTAAAATCTTAATTTTAGCTTCGTTTAACATAGTGAGGATAAGGTAAAATAGTTCCCGTAACTGCAAGCCAATGACAATCTGCTGGGTTTGTGTGAATAGTTATTTATAGAACATTCAGTCCAACATGTAAAAAACTGCTAATAACTGTGAATCACTCTGAAAAGCGATTAAGTGTTTTACTTACGCCAATAAAACTAAAAACCTCCATTTATGTCTGAAGGAGACAAGTAGAAATAGATGTTCTCCTCATATAAATACTTAATCTCTGGCCGTGGAAAATAGGCTAGAAAGAAATACTTTGATCACTATTATCATTCTTAAAAAGAAACTATATTCGACCAAAACTTTGATTACTGGATTCCTACTTTAGACGTTTGTACAGTCACCCTGAAATGAAGTCAAAAGTTTCTTCCATGTGTTTTTATTACATGATTAAATCTCCATGTCAATGTGGACGTGTTATGATCTGCTGACCAGCATGTTGCTGTTCAACACAGAGAACCAGAACTACAACTCTTCAGTTCAATCTTCCTGTTTGGAACGACGGTTGTGATGCTGGGATGTAATGTAGAAGCTGCTTTGATAAAGTGGCTCAGTGTAAAACAGGTATAGATTTCCTACAGCGTGGAAGGAGAGAGAGAGGTGGAGGGATTATATAGTGAAGGAAGAGTCAGGCATTAATGTCAACTTTCAGATATAGCTGAGGGTTGTGGCGGTTCCCAGGCAGATAGGACGGGCACGGCAGCGTCAGGCCTCCGTGAGATTGACCTGATGGATGTGCTGGAGTGACTCGTCAATTACGAAGGCTCTCGTTTCTCCTAATAGATCGGGCCCCAGACTGGGAGACCCTGCCCTCCGTCATCCTGCCATCTACCTGCAGCTCTAATGGCTTCCCTCCATCACTCCTCTCCTTTGAAAGGGGAATCGACTCCGACACAACATCTGCATTTACATTTTCTCAGCCTGCACGTTTCTGTTTGCAGACTCCTATTGGTCACATCACTCCAACTCTGGAAACGGCTCCACTTACTGAGGGATTGGAAGCCTCAGAAAATGTCGGAGCAATTAACCTGTTTCCAGAGGGTAATGAGCCTCTGTGCCTTAATGCAGATCAGCTGTCATAAGGTCTGGGTCCCTTCACCGGATGGTACAAGACTCCTCGACCTGAAAGTGATGCTGATTCCACTTTAAAGGCAAATATCACAAGCTCCAACGCGCAGCATTAATCCATTAACATTTACGCCGTATAATTGAAGTCGTGCCTTCTTTCGCCTTTGCTGATTCTCTTTCATGTGAGGAGTGCAGGAAAGCTTGCAGTCTTTTTACAGAGAGAGGTTTCTACTTCTGAGCGACTTCAGTTCTTCAAAGTCTTTCTCCGGCTTGAGTTCTGTTTGCTGTTTGCGAGCGGCCTTGTTAATGACTGACAGCGTCAAACAAGACGAGACACTGAGGACCTGGAAACTGACAGCTGTTTTCCCAGCGCTGAGCGACATGCTGTATGACACACAGGAGGATCTGCTTTCAGATCCTCCTGTGTGTCAGGGACACATATTTACTTTTATGTGTCCCTGAACTCATCCGAAAATCCAGCAATGCACCGATCTGTTTTTTCCTGCTGATACCGATTTACTTCAAGGTGTGAACTGCTGCTCCTCATTTTTTATTTGAATGTCTATTACATTGTACTCAAATGCAAATATTAAAGGGCCAAAAAGAAATCTTTCAATTAGTCAGAAGTGAATGTTTAAATCCATCCAAATAAACTAAAAGAAATAAAATAAGTTGTAAAGTAAAATGAAAAGTTTCAAACTCTCCTCATAATCTGTCGGTAAACAAAGATCTCAGGAATCAACATGCAATAAAAACTATTTTTCAATCCATGCCAACCAAATATGCAGTTCAATGGTTTTTGTCATTGTCATAGATGTAACATCATCATTTTACCACCTACACAATGACGCTGGTAGCTAACAGTGAACTCAAGCCTGTAAAGGAAACTGAGGCTGATGAAGGCAAACAACAAAACATCTGGATTGAGACAAACTGCCTCAAAGTTTTCATGCACCGTTTGTTACACACAAGATAAGGCAGACCAAACGAACGTCGTCTGCCTTATCTACTGCTTACTATATTAGCAGGAGCTAACACCATAGAGCTAACACCCTTAGCAGGAAACAGCTAACAACATTGGCATTAGGGACGTCAATGCTACTGCTACATGTGTAGCATTGAGATGCTATTTTAGGCTTGAGTAGCTTCAACGACAGGTTGACTCGTTATAGCACAACTTGACCAATAATCTTCTTGCCAAACCTGATCTCTTTTTGAAGCAGCAGTTAACCTCCAGTGTGTCGGGAGAAGCACCGTTGTCATCCATCGCTGTTGTTTGCGGATGTTGCTTGTGCGTCAGATATACAGGGGAAATGCACGGACGATACGCCTGTGCATGGAATTTCCTACGAACCCTGAATGCAACACATGTGTGCAGGTCAACCGAATGACTGACAGCCATTCACCTTCTGTTCCTAAAACCATAAGTTTGATGTTGTGATGCACTCAGTTATGTTTCTGTTAAACCATGAGAGTATTTTTTTTACTTAGTAGGAGTTTATCTCACTGTTTCTGGTAAATGGAGCTATGCATAAGTGGCTTAAAAGATCTTTTTACCAACTCGTGTTTCGCAGACACGTCTGTTGTTATTGTATTGCTGCTGTTATGCTTTGCATAATAGATGATAGAATCTGAATGTGGCTTTGTTGTAAAGCTACATGCTGTGTTTTAATCCATAATATCTGACTTTAAGTTTAAATAACCAGCCTGAAGTAACATGCTAGATTATTTAGCTGCATCTTTATGTTTATGATGTAACTTGGGTTGTAATTAGTTAGTATTATTATACTACTGTCTACATAAACCTCACATCCACATTCTGGAAAATTACTCAACGTTCAATATAAAGAGCAACATTTATTTTTGGGCTACAATCATCTGAATATTATAAGTAATCTGACTGAAGTGATTGCTGCCAGCTCAGATCTATAAAACCTTGTTAACACTTTGTATGCAAAACCCCCCCAGAAAATGTGTGTTTCTGTTTTAATGTTTAACGCGTAGCAATCTATGTAATTAATTATTTGAAATGAACTCTCTACAGTCCCAGCTATAGTCTGTGTGTTGTGTCTGACCAGCTGATTGTTACTCAGAGCTTCCTAACATCTGGCTAACTGATCAGTGCGCCTCTGTTTGCTTGCAGTCTGAAGGTGAGCAGTTAGTAGGGAGCTGTTGAACAGTGAGCAGGTTCTGTTCAATAGCAGTTATCCAGCAGCTCAGCAGGAGGGAGCTCAGCGCTGCACGTTCTGCACTGCAACATGTTCAATCACTTTTATTCCTATTCAAGATGAGTCTCACTCATTAACTCAAACTCCTCTGTGTTTAATTTATTATGTTTTAATGATTTAAAACACCAATAAAAAGAAACACTGTAATGGTTAATATTAATGCATTGTTCAGTTTATTAGAATTAGAGGAAAATCACAGCTGGACATGTGATTTTCCAGCTGTGAATTATTCAGCAACATTTGTTAGATTGGAAAATAATGTTTCCATTAAAATATGTTGACCATATTAGGACTTCAGTATGTGTTTGAGGAAATATATAAACTTTAAAAAAACAATTTCTTACAAGAGATCTTTTTAGCAAACAGAAACCTCTATTTGTGTTTGTTTTCTAATTAATTTTAATTCAAGGTGAATAAACAGTCATTTATTGATCTGATTGAATGAAAGTTCCCTGATGTTGTTCTGTTCCTCAGAAACAAACTCAGATTGGGACTCTTGATTAACTGCCTTCAGTGTAATTTAGCAACATTTCTGTGAACAGATCGCTCAGACATTCTCTTCTCATTTTGCTTCTCCTCTCCTTGCACTCAGATCAAACAGATCATTTGAAGAGCGTCATTGAAAACATTCATTTCATTTCCCCTTGAACATTTTCCCATTTTGTCTCATTGCAATAGATTTTTCTTTCTGGCACAAATTGGTGAATGAAGTTGATGGAAAATGATACACAGTTTTCAGATTTTCTTACAAATGAAAGACTGCGGCGTTCAGGTTAATGGTTCTCTGCAGGTTGGTAGGCGTTCGTTTTTACCACCTTTCAACATCTACACAGTTAAATGTTGGTAAAACAACTCAAGCTCAGTCAAAGTGGACACAGAGCATCTGTGATTTTCGGCTGGATTTAGATATGGTCTTTGACTTGGCCATTCTAACACACAAATACACTGTGATCTAAATTATATTTACAGTGGCCTTATTCAACCTCCAATGCCTGATTCCCAAGGTGAGATTTTAAAATTGCTGGTTGAGAGACCACAGAAATCTTGGCGGTTTCAGGTTTGGTTGTACAGTGTGTGGTGACCAGCCACACTGAAATCACAAACAGATTTCATTGGCCAACATTCAAACATTCACGTCAGACAGGAAATCTCGCAAAACCTCTCGAGATCTAATGTGAGTTCAGAGTAAACAGACATGGCCGACGAGGAAGAAGCAATGGCGATAGTTTGTGAATTACGATTCTCTGCAAATTTGACTCATTCCGCCTTTCTTTCAACAATGACTTTCTTCCTCCTACTGTCTCATGACAAATTTAACAAATAAAAGCTCCAGAAAGGATTTGGAGCAATTCTTTTGCAACTTAAATATTTGCTTTAATTTTGCATTTTCATCTTTCAGTCACTGTTTTGGATTGAAAGATGGGATTGCTAATTGGGAAAAATCATAAGTGTGGAGTGCCTTTCCTTTTTCTTCCCATGTTCTGCTCTGAAGTGGAAAAATAGACAGAAACCAGTAAAGTTAATTATTGTTTTATAATTCAGTAATTAAGTCAAATCTGTCATTTTCCGTCACAGTCAGGGCCACTTCTTCTGTTTCTCACTGGGAGTGGGAGCTAAGTGTGGTGCCACATTATTGCTTTCTCAGTGATTTGGTGTTTTGTTCTCATTTTGACATTTCTTTGATTCATCAAGCTTATTTTAGCTTGTTTGATTCATGTCTACTTGGGTTTTTTCTTGTTGAAACATTTCATTGTGAAACAAAAGAGGATAGTTTGTAAGGAGAATCACAACACAGAACACCTAATTGCATTAAAAGATGCACATCTATATCGGTTTCTGATATTTGTAGAAGAATGGGGCGACATTATTTGTCGAAACACAAAGAAAATGGTTCAGATGGACTGAAAATAACCCTGGATACGTACTATTTTCACTCTGATTCATTCATATAAATTTCATATAGGTACGCTGAGCCACATGCAACTGTAAAACCTCAGCAGGTTTTTGTTTTCTTTGCCCTTAAATTCAGTGGGCATGACACAGACGTTGACAGTCCGCCTCCCTCGTTAATGTAAAGCAGTGCCCTGATTCGACCTGCAGCCTGGCAGAAACTGTTAAGGAATTAAAGGAGTGTGTAGATCTGACACAAAGTCTGCGTTCACACCAATCTGCTGTCGTATCCCTGAGAGGACAGACTGATTCCTCTACATCTCCACTACTCACTCCAGAATACTACTTCACCTTGATACTTACCCAGTTAATGTCACCCTGCATTGTTAAGGTACCAGTGTTTGTTCCAGTGGTTCGACTAACTGTCATTTAAAGGTCACCAAGAGTGAATGAACCAAACCGACGGAGTGGCAGCAACTCAATCCATTTCAGCGTCCAGATGGGAGAAAGTCGACTTGTTGATGTTTTGGCTGAGGAAGGAAGAGGATTTTAGTGTGTTTGAATGTGGCATGCTTGTTGTTCCCAGATGGTCAGAGTATTTCAGAACCTGCAACCATCTCTCAGGTTTCACAGAGAATGACCTGGAGAAGAGAAAATGTCCAGTGAGAAGAATCTGTGGCCAATAGGAAAACTCCTAAAACCTCTCAAGACCAAACGTGAGTTCAGAGTAAACAAACATGGCCGACTTGATAAAAAGATTTGTGATGTTCCTCGGACTTTCTGTGGTGCCATGCCAGTTGTTATTTTGAAGTTTTTGTCACCTGGCTTCTGATTGGCTACACGACTCGTTCGACAGGCTGCAATATACGTCAATATAAGAAAATCCAACATGTTGAATGTTCCTGACTTTAGATCAGTGCGGTTCTGATGTTCATCTGAGCGAACCAGGTCACTCTAAACACACAGTGGGAATATTACTATTATTTTAAAAGCCATCAGGTTAGTCAGGCGTCCTTTAGATTGTCAGAAAGGGGAAATTGGTGCAAAATCGCCATAAAAGTCTTGCAGCGTGAACTAGGCGTTTAGAGTATCTGGATCGTATCCCAACTGCATGTAGTTAGATGCCTAAACACCTCAGATTCATTTATAATTTAGGCTCGCTGTTGCAGAGCTTTTCAGGTCCCGAAGGCTTGTTGTTCTCAGCAACAGGGTTTATCACTGAGAGCAAAGCTAATTTAGCTTCGGCTCACTAATCTTTCCCTGACAGTTATAGAGATACACCTCCACATTTACTCTGCCCATCCTCTGTACATCTGAGCCAGCCACTCTTTACTCAATATGCAAGATTTCTAATTGATGAGTTAGTTTTTCAGATGGTGTTTGTGGGTGTGTTTGGGCCAGAGGAGGTCCGCGCTGTGAAACAAGGGGCCATCTAACGAACTCAGTAAGTAATGTTGAGGATCCTTTGCTGGTTATTGCTTCATTTGGACCCCAGTGAAAAATCAGAGCCGGTCCATCGTCTTCATTGGTTATGCATGGCTGTTCTCTTCTCTTCCTACTTTGATTTTCATTTATGAGATGTGCTTTTTCTCCATCCACATTTGCACACAAGTGATGAGAGCTTGTTCAGTCTGGAGATTGAGCTCAGGAATTGTCTTTCCATTTTTTAAATTATAAAACTCTTGATGCAAATGAGCAGCAAATAATGAAAAGAGGCTGTCTTCAGTCATCTTTGGGGAAAGAAAAACACTAAAAAGCACTTCATCACACCAGGACAAAGAAGTCAAGACAGCTTGAATCAAAATCTGCAGCTTCCTTTCACCTCTACCCTCACCTTATAACAGCTTCTCTCTTCTTTAGCCCTGCTCAATAATGCATCTCTGCTATATTTCTGCTTACAGTGCATATTCTGGTGGCTCAAAGCTGTAGAAATGGTTTTCATTTCAAAGTGTGCAACAGAACGCTGCTTAAAGCTTTGCAAACTGTTCAGAGGTTTCTACATTTCTGCTTAGTTAAAAATAAACGTTTGGTAGATTGCGCTCAACAAACAGTAAATAAATGAAAACTACATGACTTGTTAATCTTTGCCTTTTAGAGTCACTGTGAATCTTGTGCTTTAAACAGCTTTATTTGAGGTTTGCATGGACTGGTCTTAATGGTGTTTTTGTCTCTGATAGCGGTTTATTTCTTTCCAGAGTGCTTAACTAAAACTGTAGTGGAGTAAAACAGAAGAGATGGTGACTTGGGTCAAATAAAAACAAAGCCTACAGATTTGACTTGGACTGGGGGTCTGAACTCAAGTCTTCTAATTTATCTGTATCTGTTGTAATCAGGGAGAAAAGCAAACTGGAATGTTAGCCACAGATCTCAGGCCTGAGAGGCGATTCACATATTTTCCTGAAAAACTGCGTGTTTGATTTATTTACCAGTATAGAAAACAAGATCATAGGTTAGTGGCTTATATTGTAGCAAGTCGTTCATGTTAGCTTATAATATTAACTACCTTGACATCTCCCAAAATGAACTACTTACTACATGATTTGTGGTTATTTCAGAAGGAAATCCAGTGGACCCCCACCTATTCACAGATTTTGTTGGAAACAAGACTTTCCATCCATTTCTGGTCCATGTAACAGAATTTCTCTTAAAGAGGCAGTATCATGTATTTTCTAGGCACATAGTGACATTTTATGCTACAATAAAGTAAAATGTTATCGTATAAAATGACATGATTTAAAGATAATAAACTTTAAATGGATACTATTTTTCTGTTACATTTTCACTTTTATTTTTCAACTCCTGACCTTTAACCTTAAAAACAATGTAATGAGTGGAAATGGACTTAATGAAAATGACCTTGCTGATCGGTTCTATAACGTTGGTTTGATGGTCACAGTTCCTCCTTTCTGCTGCGGCGCAGAAGCCCCACACCCACTCTGACATTAACATCTCCAAAGTAAGGAGCTATTTTCATCATGTGCCCTGAAACTCCCCTGCATGCCTCTATCTCAGCAGCAGAGGTAAATAGCTGACCTGCTCACTTTGTCCCCTCACACTCTGCAAATCAGATCTGCCTCTTAAACCCTCACCTTTGCACTGACGATTAATGTCTAATCATCCTTCATTTATTTTGAATTGATTCACTTCATCTGCTATAAGCCACGGGGGAAATCTTATTCTGGTTTTGTGTCATGGAACAGAGTCTGGCTCCATTATGCCATCGGCTGATTTTAGATTAAAAATTGTGCACTAAATCACTGCATGCCTTGTGACATAGCGTGCTTCCCCCGAATGAGTTAGCCTGCCAGTGGTATCTATATATAACCACCTCAATCAGCTCAGTGGCTTGTTGGACTTGAGCTGACCTTAGTGCATTATATAGGCCAGAGGGACACATGGCTGCACTGGCCTAGCAGGCAAACCTAGTGCTCCTTTTGTTAAAGTAATTCATTTCAATGCTGAAGCCAGACATAAATCCTGAGTGCTGAAGTTCAGCATTTCTTCCTTTGGCTGTCAGAATTCAGACATGACACCAACAACGATGGATGTTACCGCCGTGGCTGTACGATGTTCTGTTTGTAAAGTTACACAGTCAAAAATCAACAGCAATAATTACGTTAGAAAATAGGGGTTAAAATTGTCACAATGCTGTTCAGTCATTTCTAAAAGTCACAGTTTCAAACTAAATATTTAATTAGCAAGCTAAATGTTTAACCAACTAAATATGTATCTCCATATTTAGAGAGCAAGCTAGCTTTGCTCCAAACTAAATATTTATCACTGAGCTACATAGTTAGCTAATATGCAGATTTATTTAGTGAGAAGTGGAAGTGCACTATCAAAATAAAAGCTGGTGAGTTATTCATTGTGAATATGTAAAAAGGAAGCTCTTACAGCTGCCTGGGCTGCAGCAGAGCCACAGGCTGAACTGCACCACATCAAGCCACATTAATGCAATATTGATTTTTAAAAGGAGGCCCAACCAAATATTAAATATGATTGTTGTACAGTACAACTAAATTTGGGGGTTTTCATTGGTTGTAAACTAGGATAATAAAAACGACCTTTTTGATATATTTAAGATTATTGAAATGGAGCTGTTGCCTACAAACCGATGCCAAAAACAACATAAAACAAAGAAGCAACAATCCTGTCTTATTATTTTTCGATACTGTAAACATTGCATCCTGACTTCTTGGCTTCAATGAGGAAAAACAAATGAATGAAAACGACTCCTTTGAAATTCTAGTTGGCAGACTGAGCGGAGCAGGGGTCAACCTTCCTCTGAACGCATTCCTTTACCAAATTTCTCTCTACCTTTCTGCTCTCCTTGGCTCAAAACGATATAATCACTCAGCTCAGAATCTTTAGAAAACTCCAGATATCTATTTTTAAGAACTTCTTTATAGTTTAACTCAATAAATGATGGAGCCATCAGCTGCCAGCTCGCACATAAAACCCCAAACTCTGCAGTTTCTCTTTCTCCCTCTTTGCTTTGCTTTGATGTCACTGTCTATAAAGAACATGTCAGGAAATTGTAGCCAGCAGGTTCTTGCTTGCATATGTAATTTTAGAGACCTTTCCCCGCTGAGCTCCAGGGTGAGCGGCGGGCGGACCACAGGCATGCCTGACAGCTCTCTGAGCGAGTCGGGCTCCTCAGGAGTTGTTATGCATCCTCTGACTGTCACTAACACTGATTATTCTGGGATGCAGGTAATTCCACAAGAGAATTTTTACATGTTTAGACCCACACAATGCATGTCTTACTACTTTGCGGCTGAGAGTTAAACATAACCTATTTTGCAATTCTGCGGTGTGGACGCTGAAGGCGTACATGCAAACACGACTGGCTGGCCCCTGGGGGGGTTAAAGAGCATGAGAAGTGAAGTCACGCTTTTAGCATGCTTCATGCATGACCTTTTTTGACAAGGCGTGTTTAGAGAGTCACCATTATGTCACCTTCAATTCGAATGTTGTCCTTAAAGTTGAAATAACCCATTTATTTATTTTACTCACACGTGAGCTGCTGAGCTGAGCTCTCATATGAATTTCCTTTATACTCTGACACTGAATAAGCAACATCATTTAGCACCTTGTGAAATCTTTTAAAAGTCTGTTTGTATCTGATAAGTAACTAAAGTAGAGAGGTGAAGGGTTTCCTCTGTGGTTATACGTCAGCGATTTCCTCCCTTTGCAGACAAGAAAGGAAGTTTGAAGAACAAATTTAGGATATGGGCTTTTGCACTTTGCTAAAACCGTTTCATATTTAATGAGTTTGATGCTGTGTCCCTTTTCTGGTACTTTTCTGTCCTTACTTTCAGCCTCTAAAGCAGATCTGAAATGTGGTAAGATATTCGGAGCAAGATGGCAGAGTTCCTTTCAAAAACAGACAGAATGCTGTTAAATCTTTTAGAAGTTACCATATTTTATGTTAGAGGGACTTTGTCATAACGTCAGTCCCTGCTGGTGTCATTCATTGTTCTGGTTTAGACTTAAAGCTAAAAGCCAGACTGACAAGGTGCCAGTCAGCCGCAGCGTTTGCATATAAATTATGATGAAAGTAATCCACGTTGTGTCTTTAAAACATCCCTGATGAAAACCAAAGCACCATCTGAAAGTCTTTCTAAAACAACAGGGAGCCGAAGAGTCAAGCTGGAAAATGGACCATTTATGCAGAAAATCAGAACAGCTTCTAAATTCAAAGGAAACTTTTCACTTTTTGTCACATTACAGCCACCAACTTTAATGTATTTAATTTTGATTGTTTGGAATAAATCAGTGGTAAGAAAAATGATCCACTCTTTTCAAAATAAAGGTATGTACGTCTGATAATAAATAAGAATATTATTGAAAGTTCATTTACTTCAGTGACTTTATCCCTTATGAAATAGGGATTAATTTCACACAGATATTTTTAACCCTTCATTTCTATCTATAATGATGATTTTCTGCTTACTGCCAATGAAAACGCAATATTTAAAGTATAACTATCCCTGCTGCCAACTTATCAATTCTGTCATTATATTTAGTGACTTTCTTTTTGGAAAAAATGTTAAGAAAATTCAACTGATTAGGTATAATTTGACCAAAGGAGGGCAGTGTTTAGGCGGTTTTAGGCAAAGTATTGCAGAAATAAACGTTTACACAAATTACACAGAAACATATATAAGCCTAAATAACATTTTTAGAAAACTTATCAGTAAAAACGTTGATTTGCAAATGTGTGATTTATTTGCAATGTAGACTCAGAGTGGGATGGGTTTCCTCTGCTCTAATATACATGTTAATCACAAGCCACTAGTTTTGTCACTAGTTGGGTTTTAACAAAAAAGATGCTAGAGAACCTGAAAAATCACAAAATATAGCAACAAAGTGGATAAGTTGACAACAGGACATCTTTCGCCGTGACCACAACATCCACCCCTCTGCTCATCTCCACACATGACCACGCCCCTCAGTGTATCTTGGCTCCACCTACTTTGGTGGGGGCGGGGCTTTACATTCATGGTGGAGTTAGTTACACTTTAAACAGACCTGCATACTTAAGAAAAAACTTTAGTACAAAGTGTTAAAGGGACAATATCAACATCTTGCTATAATGCCTCAGCAAAGACATACCTGGAGTGTTGCATTGATTCTTTCATGCATGTTTGAGGAACCCTTTAAACTCCATGGCAACCATTCAGCTGTGGACATTGCCTGTTTGGACCTAGCCCCGCTGTTAATGCGCAGCTCCTCCTCAGAGCTACAGTTTCCAAGTTTTCACCCCAGAGAGCAGCGCCCCCCCCCATCACTCCCCCACTGAGCTCCTTCAGACTAGCCAGCAGTAATTAGCAAACACCTGGTGGAACTACTCATCTGCTGAGCTCAGTAGATGAGCTCGGCAATAGAGACGCCATGTTTTGAGGACTTCCTGAAGGCAGAGTTTCCTAAAGAGCAGGAGATTTTTAAAGAGACAGAGGCCCAATTTCAAGACACTAAACTATGAAGTAAAATTTCTTTTAGGTCAAATTTGATACGTGTATCATTGTTATAACGACTTGAAGGTAACATAGTCACTTGATTGTGCTGTAAAATGGGACTATGTGCCTGGAAAATAAATAATACTTCCTCTTTAAATACATACATAGTAACAACAGGTTCAAAGCAAGCATTGAAGAGAGTTTATTTTTTAAATATCTTGATATTATCAACAACTTTGCTGTAACTGGAAGGAAAATAAAATCTCTGAAATGTGCAAAGCAACTTTTAATAGGTTAAATTGTAATCTGCACTTTAAATAAAGGTTATGTAAGTCGACATTAAAATGAATGACTGTGGTGATTTTCATTCCTCGGATCACTCTAGTGGCTTACTTAGTTAAGCGTTATGAAATATGCACATTTATACGAGGCTGGGAGGCGTTGGAGTCTGCTGCTTTTCTGCAGTCACACTTTTCTGAAACAAGTCATCCCACTTTACTCCAGCAGTCCAGGACTTCGCACTGCTCCAGCTGGAGACAGCCTCTTTGTCATCCCCCACTCTCTGGGGATTACCCAGTGTGATCTTGAAGGAATTAGCATTTAAAGTTCATGAATGATAAGTGCTAAGGAGGCATAAATCCTCTGTTAGCCATGCAAACATGTTGCTGTGCTGTCCCTTGAAAGCAGGTGCTGTGTATCTAAGAAGGGTGATGTCTAATCCGAGTGAAGCCGTCAGTCATTCTGTGCTCGGGAGCAGATTTTTGTGGAGAGTTGGATGAGGCGCAGTTGGTGTTTCCTGACGACTGTCCAGCGGAGCTCAGTCTCCCCGTTGCAGCATCCCTCCTGGGACTAATGTTTATTTATTCTCTGAGCTTCTGTGATTTCTGTTCGTCCCGCTCCTGCGTCCTCAGGGGTGTGACTAATTCAGCTGCGATTACATCACAGTCCGACACGGGGGTTTTGGCTGACAATTATTTAATGATACGTCTCTTTGTGCTTTCCAGTGCATCCAGATGTGGAGCTGATGGGAATTCAGAAGTTGGCTGACCAGAAAAGGGTAGTTTCACAGTCAATTTCCCCTCTGTGCTAATTAGCATGTCAGCTGCAGAGACACCTCCATTGAGGCAGTTAAAAAGAGAGAATGGATGGGATGCTTTTCCATGTCGAGAACTGTCACTGAAACCTGACCTTTAAGGAGAAGGTGGCATTTATTAGCTGGGTATCCATGTTAGTGGTGGGAGGGAACATGTGATGCTAAGAGCCAAGGGCATTGTGTTTTTGAAGACAATAGTGGGCAATTTGAGAAGCATTGTCAAAGATTTGCCTTTTTCTCAAAAGAGGACTAAAGGTCATCTCTTCTGGGAATCCGTCACAGAAGGAAAGACTTGCAACCTGACAGACCCGGCGATGCAACAGCACAGTGTCACTGTCAGCCAAGCTCTGAGGTTTAAAGCCAGAGCCAGACCAAGATTTTGCTGGACCCTAAGCAGAATTTGATTTAATGACCCACTTCTGGTGGTAGTGCAGCAGATATTGAATATTTCAGCAAAAATATTTCACATGTGCATGTAAGAAACACTGATGTTAGTTAGCCACTGAAAAATTCCAGACGGCCACTATGGTCATCAAGGAGATTTTATTTTTACGCTAAATTGAGCAATATTTATCACAGATGAATATTTTTAGTATCAAATCATACATAATTGACCCCATAGAAATCATAATTACTGATAATGTTTTGAGTTTTCCCACCATAAAGGCAACAAATCACACATATTTTGAACCGTTGAAATCAGATATATCGTCTCGATCTTGTGTATACTTTTTCCGGTGGACATTTTTCAAAATGACTTGATAAGAAATCACTCACCTAAAGTTTAGTAGTTTTTCTCGCTTCATATGAGAACACAAGGACAGCTAAGGCCCCCTGCTGGCCTGGAGGCCCAAAGCAGCAGACCAGTTTGTTCTGCTCAATAGTTGCTAGCCACAGGAACAAGCAATGGGGATTTTTCATGTTTTAACAAAGGTTATCATTATGCGGCCCTATCTTTAGAATGTGAGTTTTTTTACTATTATGTAAAGAATTGCTCATCATAATAATAATGCTGGGAGGTTATTTGTTGTAGTTTTTTTGAAGTTTGACAAACATCTCGATCTGTGATTGTCTTGCTAAAGATGAAATCTGTTGTTGTGCAACACCCCTCCCCTTCTCTCTACTCGCTCACTCTCTACTTCCTCTTCTGAGGGTGATATGTGCTACTAGCTCTCCGTCTAACGGGTGAATTGAGTTTCCTTAATCTGCTGGGATTTATCCTGTCCAGAACTGTGGTAAACTCTGTTTAAGCTGGGGCGAGAAAGACACGCCCAGTTTCTGGAGGTGTGACGAGAAAGACTCGCCTAGTTTCTAACAACCTACATCCAGAAGCCCCACCCTTCTTCCCCCTGTGAATTAGCCAGACTGAGCAGCCTAGAGCCAACTAGTTTCACAAGGCACACCTGTTAATGGTCGCTCCTTCTCTGTATTACAACGTGCACTTGTTACTGAACCAGGTTGGTTTTAGTGACTCTGGCGAGTCCCAAGGCTGTTGTTTACATATCGTTTTGGGCTAAAAACGACCTATAGAACATTCCACCTTTTACTCTCCATAATCAAACATCAGCTATTTTACAACCATTAAAAAACTTTGAGGTGATTCATTAAATGAATGTCCACAACATCTCATAGATTTTCTTTATGCTAAATATTTTATTAGTAAGGCATTTTTGCTAGGGTCAGTTCAGCTTAATTCAGTAGCAGAAATAATCAAATAAGTAAAATCAATCATCTGGCCTGTCTTTCCATAATGTTGACACTGAGAACTAAAAAGGGAACCTTTGAGAGAGACGGACGGAGTTTGGCGTTTTGAACCCCAGAACTGGCCTGATGATGAAGAAGGTGCTGCAGCAGGAAGAGGCTCACAGCGCTGATCGATGAGGGCAGGCGTCCCTGATGAGGACAGGCGTCCCTGATGAGGACAGGTGTCCCTGATGAGGACAGGCGTCCCTGCAGGTCTGATGAGCTTTCATCTCTGCTTGGATGGTGAGGTCACACAGGCACTGGGTGCTGGCAGGAAGAGTACTGACTTAGAGCGGCAGGTCTTGGGTCTTAGGGTGACTTCCTGATGGGTGTAGCGGTCCTCAGCTTCTTGTCTTGCGGCTCTGAAGCCCCCTTCACTTTGTCTCACGATCTGTCTGGTCCGTTGAGATGTAGAACGGAAGGAAAGCACCAATTCTTCTCCTTTGTTCTTTGTCTTTGTCTTCATCTTTGTCTTTGTCTTCATCTTTGCCTGGGCCTTTGTCTTGGTCTTTATCTTCATCTTGGTCTTTGTTCTTGGTCTTTGGGGTCTGAACCCAGCTGATGAGAGAAGTGCGATTTGAAGCCAGATGTTGCGGGGCTGACGAGTTGGTCCCCATGTGCAGGACAGACTTCGGCTCTGTGGCCCCGGCTCTTCTTCAGCTGCTGAGTTCTTTGTCCATCTGGATCTTGACTCGAAGCTGGAGGATCCAACCAAAGGTTCCTGTTTTGCACTCACCTTTTATAGGGTTTATCCATCCTCTTGGTGCATTTGCATTGGCTAGCACTGCTGCTGTGCTTGTTTCATTGGCTGACTGCTTGGACAGATGATTTCATACCCATCACTGTCTTAGAGACATTATGTCCTGATGTCTGAGCTGATGTCCCTGGGTTGCTCAACGGTTGTCTGCACAACCTTTTCTTTAATAAGTTTAAGTTTTCCAAAAATCTGTTTCTAAATCAGGCCTTGGTCGTCTCTGCTCTCCTGTCAGTTCCTCTTTTCCTCCTAACCTTTCACCTACCATTTCCTTCAACACAACATCAGTGATTTTTGATTGCAGTTACACATTTTACACCATTTCCAGTTCAATGTCACAATCACATTTATAACCTTTTTAGTTTCTCTTTGATTTAGCATTCATTTATAATATTATGATAACCATGACTTCTTAGTTACTCTTATTATAATCATATTCTGAGTCATTACAGATGTTCTTCTGACAAGAAACCAAGAATAATCCATTATTCTAATTATTTGATACCAAAGTTGCAGTTACTTGTTTTACCTGTAAGCATTTCCATAAGTGTAAGTTTAAGTATTCTTACGAGTAAACCAATATTAATATAAGTATTTTACTTTGGGTCTTATTCAATTACTCAAAATGTTTAGACTTCATTCTTTAAAACTTTCCTGCTGTGAAATAAGGAATAGTATCAACTGTTTTTATAAATCTGCAAGCTGCTCCTGTTTCATGACTCTCTCTCTCTGACTGTGATTTCTTATGATTAGATAGAAAAGAAAAGTAGAATTAAAGCAAAGTTTGCAGGAGACAAAAACAACACACACAACCAGATTGATTTTATTGAAGTCTACTGTTGGGTCTTGATGTCACTTGTGTGATTAATTTTAAAGGTAACTTCATTTATTGTTACTGTTAAACTAAAATCTCCAGCATGGGGAAGTGGGATGATCTCGGGTTTTCTTGACAAATCACATCACCTCTCCCAGTTTTCCCCCTGGATGAGGAGCAGATGCAGACAGAGCATCAACATTCACACTGCGCTCACCAACATCCTGACCCTCCATGAATACAGATCGTTCTCCTGCAGTGCTTAACGTAAGGTCTGCTTTTCCCTCGCTTTCCCTCTCCAACTTTATTATCTCAGAAAGAAGTCGGTTGTGGCCCAGATTTACAGAATCAAATTAGTTTCCCTTGAACTGTTCACTAAAAATAAGGCTGAGGTAGCAGGTGGGTTCTGTGGCATTAAAGTAATTCAGAAGATCTGCAAAATCACAAAGCTTTTTGGATGTAATAGAATATGAAATGTAGTATGAATTTCAGCAGACAGTCCAATTTAATAGAGGGGATTAGCGGTAGGAAAAAAAAATGTGTTCTCTGTTGCATTAGAAGTAGCAACAAGGGAAAAATAGATTTAAGAGAACAAGGAAAAAATAATAAAGGCTTCTATTATCCACCATCCTTAGAGCAAAGGTTTTATTAATATTAGCAAAACCATTTCTTCTGATTTCTACTTCCACGGCTATGTTTTAAAAAGATCTGATGAATAATTTACCATATGAAAAAAAAAAAGGTTATTGTAATGTTGTGTAGGGGCAAGGGAAAAAGTAATTCTCTCTGTGGTAAGGCATGCAAAGTAAGTATTGATTATGTGCCTCTCAATCTAAACATCCCCTTTTCTCACTCGACTTCCTCTTGGTGCTCCGCTTTTCACTTAAGAGGATGTGCATATTTTGTGTCTTCATCTTCCTTCTGTCCCTCCAGGGATGCATAATGCTTTGCATTACATAACAGGAGTGCTGCCATCTGAG
Source organism: Girardinus metallicus (assembly GCA_903067095.1). Taxonomy (NCBI): domain Eukaryota; kingdom Metazoa; phylum Chordata; class Actinopteri; order Cyprinodontiformes; family Poeciliidae; genus Girardinus; species Girardinus metallicus. The sequence continues at coordinate 60,182 of CAEGAE010056876.1, forward strand.
CGCTGCCACTCCAGGAAACACCGTATGCTGGGATGTTCACGGTTTTATTCTGATGCGTTTTTTAAAGAAAGTCTTCCCAGTCAAATGTAAATCATCACAAGGAAAGATGGAACAATCTGATTTTTTTTTTGCACATGTTGCACATGGCTTTGTGTCATCGCCTCTCAGTTCCTGATCTTTCAACCTGCTGGCATATAAATTCCCTTCTGTTCATTAGGTGTTGAAAATCCTCTAACATTGTGGGGAATGTTGGTACCAAAGGATGCTGTGTTCAGCTGCAGCGGTTCTAATCTTTGTCGGTTGAACAGTCTGCACAGACTCCCTGCAGCAAGGCCACTGTGTGCAAAGAATTTTATTAACTACACAATGCACAAACAAATCCATGCACATATCTACGATTTGTATAACATTTGTCTTTCAAAAGCTGAACCAAGCAGCTGCTTTTGCAGAAGGCCAAGCTGACTGGCCTTGTTGATGAAACTATAACAAAGCACTTCTGATGCCTAAGAGCTTCTCTCATTTCCAGGGAGAAATCCCACGGCTGCTTTTCACCTCATTCTGGGCAACCAATCGTCACGCATTTCCAGATACATCCGTAACGACACATTTAGCTCCTCAGGCGGTCTGAAACATAGACAGCCAAGGTCACCTCGGTTTATTCCACAAAGTCCCACAGCTTATTAGGAAAATAAACTTATGCTAATGGTTGTTTACTTTGCTCTTGAAGCTTACTGTTTACTTTGTAGTTTTGAAGACGGGATTTGAAAGCTTCAGCCTCCAAGTGAGAAACATGAAGTGAACACAGAAATACCAAAAACAACTGCTAGTTCCTCAAATGTTGACGAGTTCGGGTTCAAACGGGAGCAACGCGCCCCGCTGACCCGAGAAACGCTTGAGCTGCTCAAACAGCAGATCTGAGCCAGTTTACAGATAACAGAGCGAAAGATTTGGGTCTTTAGAGCTAAACTGTAAAAAATCTGATTTTTCTTTTTTTTATTGAAGTTTGCATCATCACAGGCAGAAACAGCTCACAGTGACAGGAGAACAACCAAAAGGTGTACATACATGCAGAATTACTTATTGTGAAGTAATGACAAATCTAAAGAACAGTGAGTGTTTTACGTGTAAGAAGTATTTTATATACAGCCTCTTATTGTAAGTTTGTGTACACTTCTGTTTGCTTTAAAAAGATAAGTTTTTATCTGCCTTAAAAGAAAGCCACTGAGTTCGCTGATCTGAGGGAAGGGCGTCTCAGTGAGCTGGAGCTACTGAAGCTTGTTGTTCAGTACAAACATTGTTCTTTTCAGATTTTTAGCTGCAAAGACAAAACAACAACCAGCCCAATGTTTGCATTTCATTTCACATTCATATGCGTTATTATATACTATAAAGTATAATAAATATTAAGAATACAGAATCGATGTCCTGAACCTTTTGCCTTGGACCTTCACATTCATCTTGCAGCTTATCTAACTACTGTTGGTATGAAAAATAGCAGAGAAATGTGCTGATGCCAGCTTTGTTCTTTTTTTTTTTACTTGTAGCGCGCTATGGCTGCCATATGGTGCATTAGAGATTCCCAGTTTCTGTTAGCTCTTTGGATCTCTGATTCAGGTACTGTGTGGGAAACAGGTTGGAGTGTCAAAATGGTCTAAAACACAAGATCCTGGCAGTCGTGTGCCTCTGCTGAGCCAGAGCGCTCATTAAGCCCTTCAACCGGTGAAAGTCAATGGGAGATTGTCCAAGCGCCTGCCCGCCTTTTAGTGTTTTCGACATGGCTACTCTGGCAGACCGGAGTGAGATATTTATATGAGCCAAATGTTTGTGTGCCTTCACAGGAAAAGCCAGTTTATGTGGAGGTAAACAGGAGCTCATAAAGTGCTGCAGGCTTCATATAAGTTAATATTTATTTTTCTAACATATTCATTTTTTATTGTGGTCAAATGAGTCAGTAGGAATTAGGGATGAACCGAAACGTATTTCTCACTTCCGATACTAATACAGATATCTGAGGTTTATCGATCTGATACTGAACATTTCTTAAAAACAGTCGTTGATGTAGTGTATTATGAATTTATTTGCTAACTCTGCACCAGCCAAGCTCACTGAAATACACCAGTAGCTTCAGAAGCTTTGTCAAACATGAAAAACAACGTTCATTTGTCCAGTCAGTGTAATTAGGAGTATAACAGCCAATGTAAAATAAATAATAAAGAAACTGAACTTGACTAAAAGAAAATAGATTGACTAACTTGTGCAAACATGCAAAAAATAAACTGCAACAAATAATCTTTCAAATGGTTCAGAAAGTACAATTAGGATTTCTAAATATAATGTAAGTCAAATAATAAAGCATGACGTCCCTCAGAGCACTGTGCATAGAATTAGACTAAACAGATCTGCCCTTGTGGAACGGGCACATTGCCACCGATGTCCAATCTAGAATTTTTTTCAATATCAGGATTGATACAGATAATATTGGATCTGTTGATCTTTTGTATAAATCTTCAGAAGCACCTCTGATGTCAAAACCGAGCAGTAAAATTGATTTGTAGTTAGCTGATCAGATGTATTAAAGTGTTTATGTTGGAACATCATAAGGATCCTTCATCTACATACCTGAAGATGAGAGGAGAAACTGCAGCAGCTGCGATCTCTGCAGCCTCTCTGTATCTGCGGCGCAGAGCAGTGGAGAATCTTTTCTCCTCTGTGGCAGCGTCTGTCTGTGTTTTAGACCTGATCTCCGGCCGTTGGCTCTGTGCGTTGTGGTCTATTTGGTTTGCAGGGCCTGTTTTCCTCTGCTTCAGTCTCTGTGATTGACTCTTGCAGAGCAAGCGTTCTGTCTGTCTCCAATCATTGCAGGACTCTCATCCCTTCCTGATGCGCTCCTACTTATTCTCAATGCATAATTGAAGTGCCTGTGGCTTCTTGGACTGATTGAAGAGTCATGTTGGGATATTAGAGATCCAACAGCAGAATTAGTCAGGGGTGTCTAATAGCCTTCTGCTATTGTCTTATCTCTCTCTGTGTCTCTGTCTCTGTCTCTATGGGGTAGAGGTTGTGTGTCAGGCGTGAATGTGTGTAGTTGTGTCAGTGGGATGGTGCTGGACAGACACAAGGCTCATCTGTCTTTAATCCTTACTGGCTGGATTGATTTGGAGTCACTTTGCAGTGAATTGGCCTTTCAGTTTATCCCAGAAGAGAGAGACTGAGGGGAAGAAACCCGGCCAACCCCTGCATCACTGACAGGTGCATCTCTAAAGGCCTCAGACAGGACAGGCTGTGTTTTCCAGCCAAGGCATCCGCAGCAGTCAGAATGTTAAATATGTAATCAGAAGAAATGGGACAGAACTGACCACAGATCTTATGTTGGCTGGATGAACCTTTCATAACAAATAACATTCCAGGGAAAACACTGAGGCTCCCAAAAGCCCCATAATGATGAACATTTTAAAGTAGTAAAACAGGCAGAGGCGAGTTTATTTGTATAACACATTTCAGTAACAAGACAATTCAACGTGCTGCACATGATGAAAACATTAGGGGAAAAGAGAACATTGCAATTACATAATAACAGAAAGTAAATTTTAAAAACAGACTAAAATGAATGATTTATTGAAGACAACTCTAAATGAGTTTCTAGTTTGGATTTAAAGGAACCGTGTTTCAGCATTTTTGCAGTATTCTGGAGGTTTGTTCCAGATTCGTGGTGCCTAGAAGTTGAATGATGTTTCTCTGGGGATGCAGGGCAAAACCAGAACCAGAGGACCGGAGAGGTCTGGAAGGTTGATACAACAGCAGATCCTTAATGAAGACCAAATTCAAAATACATCTGCAATCTGTTGTTCAGCTGAAGAATGCAGCCAAACTTTACTCAGAATTCAAACTTTACAGGTTTTAAGTTGGAAAAATAAGCAAGAAAATCTTGCAAAGTCAAAACTCCAATTGGGAAAGTCGTAGGACGGCCATCGGCCTTAAAAAACAAGCGATCATGTTCCTTCAGTGTCTGAATGGATACAATAAAGAAATTCATGGCATCAGTTCACATTGCTAAGAGTAGTTAGCTTGTCTCTGAGCTTAGACGTTAGCATAACCCAGAAGTTTTCCATCTTGCAACAGTAACAAGATTAAGGTGAATTTAATGACATTCCTAGAATTATTCCAGGTGAGAAGTAGCTACCAGAACTTCTTGTTTTAGTGCCTTCTGCTCCCGTGTGAACTAGGATTTATTAAAAATATTCTGCTGGGGTGCTGTGGTGGCGCAGGTGCAAAGCACAACCCACTTATGGAGGCTTTAGTCCTCATGCCGGTAGTCGCAGGTTCGATTCCCGGCCTGGTGACATTTGCCACATGTCTTCTCCCTCTTTCAATTCCTAATTTCCTGTCAAGCTACTTTCAAATAAAGGCCACTAGAGCCAAAAATATATATATATATATTCTGCTACACTTCATTTTCCAGTCGTTTCTCTCAGAATCTGTGAACAATTCATCTTTTATCTCTTAATTAGCTCTATATTTAGCTTATGCAACCAAAGTACCTCCAGTGCTAATAATCTTGAACGAAGCTCAGTTTTCTCTCCTTTCCTCTCTAAGTTGGATTTTTGTGGTAATTTTATGGTTTTTGTGGATCCTCAGGGACTCCAATCTGTGCATAAAACTTTAACCAGGCGGATAAAACTTTTTAACCCCAAACTCTGCAGCTGTTTTAGTCCTTTGAATTCATGCTATTAATTTTTTTTTCTTTTTTGCCGCTTGAGAGTGCCTCAACCGCCATCACAGCTCTGAGAATAATTTACTCGTTATACAACACACTCTGGCTGTACAGTATTCACAGGGTAATAACTAGGAATCCCAAGGAGACCAAAAGTGGGATGTTATACCGTGGAAAGCTTTATGTACAGAAGCTGACAGTTTAGTTTTAGTCTTGTATGATAGGGTGAAATATTAAAAGGATTGTGAAATATAACACCACCAGTAGGGCTGTTGTAAACTAATATTTTAGTAATCGAGTAATCTATCAATTATTCTTACGATTAATCGAGTAATCGCATAAAAAAATTTTATAAAATAAAATATTGGTAAATCTGGCATAACAGCAGTGTTACTATCGCATATCAACATCAGTCCAATTTTTCATATTTGAGCTTCTCTTCTAGTTACATTTTTGTAGTTTAAAAAAATTAACCTGTAACAATAATGGCTCACTTTCTAAGTTAGCCTGAAGAAAAGTTATACAAAAATCTGAAATTATATTAAATTTAATAATAAAGAGGCAGGATCACAAATACGCTTATAAAAAATGTCTATACTCCAATTTTTAGTTTATGTTTTCATCTTCAGTGAGTTTAATAGATGAACTCTCACCATACCTGTTTGAGAATACGGGAAATGTTGCCTGAGGCGGAGGACAGATTAGAGACAATGAACGAATGAACGGGAGGAGGGGAGGAAACAGACCAGGGGACGGACGAACGTAAGTCCAGGGGACAGCATGAGGGGCCAAAATCTTATGTTTTGTCTCTCACACACTACTATAAACTAATACACACACAAAATATTAAAATTGCACATATAAACTATTTAAATGTCACACACATATACAATTTTTCTCACACGCATACATAAAAGACGAAGATTGCACATATGAACTAATAAAATATAGACTCACCTTTTGTATGTGTGAGAGTGATGTCACGGAAGAGGCGGGGCATCATTTGGAGATCAGATCGCGCATGCGTTGATACCACAGTGACGTCAGGTTCAAGTTGGCGTAAGCGGCGTTTAGCTCAAGGTTAATCCGATTTATGAACGCTAATTTCGGCCAGCCGTTCTCTCCCGCTCCCTCCTCAAGCG
>CAEGAE010056878.1:0-33250 GCA_903067095.1 Girardinus metallicus
TGTGAAGATGCTGTTGCAGTAATCGATGCGGCTAAAGATAAACGCATGGATGAGTTTCTCTAGATCTCGCTGAGACATCAGTCCTATAATCCTAGAGATGTTCTTCAGGTGATAGAAGGCCGACTTTGTAACTGTCTTTATGTGGCTCTGAATGTTCAGGTCAGAGTCCATCACTACTCCCAGGAATAAAATAATTACACACTCCATGAGCTCTTACATTTCATCAGCTTACTGCCACCAACTTATTTAAGTTGGATTCAGGCCAACAAAAACTAGGGCATAATTATCAATTTGAAGGGAAATTATACACTACTAGGTTTTTATACACATAAACATCTGAGAAGAGAAAAGGTCTGGATGGCACCAATAGTGCTCATTCATTGATTCAATTAGTGTGGAGCTAAATAGTTAGATTACTCACTAAGAAAGTTTGGAAGAAAAAGTATTTAATTTGCTTTCTAACTAGCTATTTAGGTTGTAAGCTAAATATTTAACTAGCGCAGAGCTAAATCGTTTGTTTGGAGCTATAAATTTAGCTTACTGATGAAATATTTACATTTTCAAATAAACGAGTAACATGGTGAAAATATGACTTTAAAAAAATGATCCCCTTTTTCTGTCAAATTATTGCCGCTAATTTTTTAAATGTATGTATAATTTCATGTAATTTACAAACAGTCCCCCATATTTATAGGACTATAAATATATAGGAATTTATATACATCTTAATACAAAAATGTGGACTTAATAAAAACTCTTTTACTACATTCTTAAAGGTAAACTTTGAAAAACAACAAAAAGAGATGCATCAAACAACAGGAAACCACCGAACATGAACACAGAGAAAATCTAAACCATAGACGAAAATCATTAGAATCATTAGCTAATAAGGTAAATCATAAATCCCATAAAGTCCGTCAATGACCCAAAGCACATTAGATACTTTGGGTTGCAGTATCGTTACTGACTTACTGCATCAAGCTGAACTCAGCTAATTAAACTGAAAACTTGGCCTTTCCGCCTGAGTGCATTCCTCGTGTCTTGCTGCTGCATCCCAGCAGGGACTGGGGACCACTTAATAAGTGGGTTCAAAACCGCACCGCTAAGGACTCAATCACACAGAAGCAGCTCAGCATCGGTCTTCAGAAATACCACCACAGCACCCTGGTTCACATCTAAACCATATCAAACTGGAAGCTGCATTCCTACCAGTCTGCAACCCAGAAGTCTGAACTGGGACGATCGAGAACACAGAAACAGAAAGACCGAACAACACTTGAACGTTTCCCATTTGTTTTAGTTACCAGTTGGACATGAGCTGTCATGGTTGGTCTTTAGTTGGACCCAAATGCAGGCGGGTCAGAGGCTGAGATGTGAAGTGAGGAGCTTTAATGTAGACCACATTTAAACAAATAAAAAATACCGGAGCAAAATAAACAGAATATGGAAACAAAGAATACAGTAAGCAACAAACACAGAAACCAGGAGCTTAAATACAGAGGCAGGCAAAGTAACTGGATGAACTAACCAGAGGAGATGTGGAACAGCTGCGGCAGGAAGTAAACAGGGAAACTGAGGGAGGGAGACAAGTTAGACTCAGGACCAAGTCAGAAGACAAACACTGATCTAAGAGAAATAAATCCAAATGCACAAATAACAGAAACCATAAACCAAGAAAACAAACACAGAGGAAAGAACGAACATGAAAACATGTTTCTACCAATAATAAACATACAGAAATGAGCTGAATATGGAAAAACTTACTGAACTTAAATGAACAACAAGAAAATTATCAAAATACCCAAAGATTGCGACGTAAACATTATGAGATTAGGTTTTAGTTTAAACATCTTCCAACATTTTGCTGTGTTTTCTCTCCACTTTATCTGTTCAAAATTACAATTTATTATCTTTTAGCCAAGAGGGGAATCCCTCCAGTGAGTTGCTGAACTTGATGGTTGGACTGGAGTTTTAGGAAGAGAACACCTTTCTTTCCCAGTTGGCCATTCTGTTGGTGTTGTCCTGGTCTGCCATTTTACTCTGAAAATACATCTTAACCAACAATTTTCTAATATCCCCCAAAAAATTTGAAAATGGGTTTAAAAAAAGAAGGAACAACTTTGAGAAACCTTCAAGCAGCTCGAAGAGATTTCTGATCAACTCCACTTTAAAAGATCAGAAGAAGCTGTGGCTCAGTGGAAGTGAAAGCTTTTGAAAAAAGGTGATGATTTCAGACTTTAACACAGCTGTACGCCTGTCAGTAATGTTTATAGTGAGACACAGGTTGAAAGAAATGATTTCCTCACCTCAGAGATTTGCTTGAGATCCAGTCCACTTAAGTTATTCAGCTGAACTTGTTCTTCTCTTTCTGCACAGGGGAACAAAACCAGAACAGTCTTTTACTCCAGGCCGTGTGATTAGGTGAAGCTATAAATAGGCCAAGGTCATTCAAGGGAAAGACTTGGCAGGAAGACATGTTTGCAAAGTTAGCTTAAAGCACCGAGCGCAGCGGTTTCCTCAGCATTCACCGTAGTTCTTCTTTTTAATGGTAGTATGTGCTGTGTTTACTCAATTCAGCTTTATTAATAACATAAAAAACACCATGGAGGATAATCTCAAACAAAGACAGACTGAGTAAATACATAAAGTATTTTTTTTTTTTTAATTCATCCAAACCAACTTGGTCCTGTGATGAAAAGCGTTTGCTCCATCTGAGCAGATTTACGCTGCATTTAAATTATCTGAGTTCTTAAAAGAACAAAGACAAATCTGCTCTGGGTCACACATTTCTCTGATTTTTGTTGGTAAGTTAAATAAAAAGACTGTTTGAAACTGTAATCTGAAGCTAAAAAGCAATTCACAAAACTCCCATTCACATCAATTCAAGACAGCTGTGCAGTTACATCGGCCGCACTCAAATGAATATTGATCAAAGGAATGTCAGAAAGCACCAGCGCTTTTCTCCAGACTCTCTTCCTTTGCTTCTCACACTTTTTCTTTGTGTAATGAAACTTCTTCTTGTGTCTAATGGCCTTTATTAAGCTCATAAAATGTAACACTAAGCTTCTCTGGACCAACTCGATCTTTGATAGGGTTTTTTGGTTCCTGGACATCCATAGAAATGTATCTGCTTTGGCTGAATACCCATAATGCCTCACTCTGCGAAGGGCCGGATCAGATCAGACCGTTACCTTCACGTTGCTCTGAGAGAGTCGGAGCAGCAGGACAGGAAATGATCAGCCATGTTTAAAGAAACAAACAGCTGCAAACATTTAACAGTGTCATTCAAAAGGATTAACCTCTTTGACCTTTTGTCACTTTACTACCAAGGACTTATATTTTATTTGATAAGAAAGGAAAATGTGTTTATTTTTTCTTACTAAAAGCTGAAAAGAAATTGAAATATTGAAATAATAATTATCTCACTGCATTTCTTCAGCAGCGACAGGATGAGGAAAGGAGCTAAACACCTGGAAGAAAACCTGTTACAGTCTGAAAAAAGACTTGAGACCAGCAGGCAGAATCACTTTCCAACAGAACAACGACCCTAAACATACAGAGTCACACTGGAACAGAACTTGTGTATATGCATCAGTGCTAAAAATTGATCAAAGATGTCCCGCTGATGAATTTTTAATTGCATTTTTACCGCAACTATAGTGAAAATGTGCTGGTCTGTAAAATCTTAGTAAAATACGTCGAGGTTTGTGGATGTTATGTGACAACATCTGAACAACTTTCAGCAGAAGACGTATGCAAAACATGCTTTTTAAAACCATAAGTTATTTTTTTGTCATGTGGTCTTAGCTTGGTCTATATCTACATAAAACAAAAGATGGAACATTCAACGTTGCTCTGTCCAGCAAAGCGGTGCACCAATCGCAGTCTTCTGGCTGATCGCTGATTACGGATCATCTTTAAGCGATCAGTAACCTGACCTGCCGACTCCGGTTTTGGCCAATACCAATTTTTTTGTCTCTAAATACAGTAAGAAAGTTGCTGAGTTGTGAACAGTGGATTTGACTATTGCTGACTGCAAACCTGCATGCATGACCTGAGAGGACAGTGACTGGTTTTTAGACTTTTACTGAGGAAGTTAAGATCAGGGGATGATATCAGCTTCACATGCAAGTACTGGTAGATCACCCGTCTCCCTACCACCCCTAGTGCCCAGTAATTATCATGAAGTGTAAGTCCGCAGATTTCCATGTTACTCAGAGTTACTGAGAATGTTTGTCCTTCTTTCCTGTTTTCCACTGCTGGTTAGCCTTAGGGAATATTTTGGAGAAACGTTTCTAGCTCCAACATATGACTTTCTTCTTTTGTGTTATCAAAGCACAACTTCCCCTCAGACTGGTTGCCTGCATGCAAAGAAAGAATTTACAGGAGAAGAAATGTCTGTAGAAAGGAAGCTTGGGTTAAAGTTTCTGTCACATGTTCTCAGTCAACAGCAGAAAACCAGATACCAGTGTCAAAATCCTGCCAGCAATAGCACCTATAATTATATTTGCCCCAAGCCTGCTGGCCTCATCTGCCACGCTTTAATCACAGATTGTCTGGCCTGATTTAAATTAGGATGTTTTTCGCGTTAGAAATTACTAGAAGGAACATCATCATTATCCCATTTCACCTCTAAATCACTTTCTCTCCCCCGAACCGCACTCAAAACAGCTGCAGCCACTGGAAAGTGGTAAAACAGCACTTAGGTTTTAAATTAGCGGCTTTACTGGGTGAATGGGTTTGTGTTGTTTTAACAAATGGCCTCGCCAACTGCTTTGTGGGACGGATGGTTGACGACATACAGATCTGCTTTTATGGAAAGCAGATCCATAAAAGATCTGCTTTTATGGAAAGCAGATCTGTATTAATTTAAAGCTGACAGTTTTCTGCTAACAGGACAGTGTTGTCTAAGATGGTTGACTGTCCAATATGACCCGACAAGCTGCAACCATTTCCAACTTTGACGTCAAAAATTAAAACAGAGACAGAGAGAGATTAGAAACATTTTGTGTTTTTTTGTTTTTAGGGATTGTATCAGTCGTCTTCCATGAAACTCTTTCCCTTGGTAGCAGGACCACCTGCTGTGTAAGAATTTAAAATCCTCTGAAGCTACAACTCACAATTATTTTAGCTAACGATTAATCTATCGGGGTTTTTTCTGACAATCAGATAAAAAAAATGGTCACATTCTGCAGATTTTTCAACTAAGCCTTTTATACAATGTTATAAATACATGAAAAATGCCAATACAAATAATTAAATTCTTTTTTTAAAATTAGAAAGTAAACATTTTTATGTCCTAAAGTTCAGCAGCAGCATTCCTTTAATGTAAGCTTGATCATTTGTAGCAAAGGACGAATCTTCAGGTAAAAAAATCTTTTAGCACCAACCTGGAAAAAGCTCAGCTCTGTCTGCTTGACTTCACATCAGTGCAGAACTGTTGATTATTTTTTGGGTTAACTGATTAACTGAGAAGAGATTTTGTTTTTTAAGAATTTGAACAAGTTGAAGCTAAAACAGCCACTTAGGTAGAACCAACTTACAAAGGGTTTTTTTTACTTTTAAGGGAAAATGTCCATATATATTATACATTTCTGGCTTACATACTCACCTGGGAATGTTGTTCTTTGGCCTTTAATAGAGTCTTTTTACTCCAGCTAATGATTAATCGATTTACTAAATAAGTTTGATTATTTCAATAATCAATTCATCACAATTAATACGATTAATCGTTTCAGCCCTTTTACATTTAAAGTATTTACGTAAACTTTAATGTGGATTTCATGTCAGACTGTCTGAAAATATAATATACTCAGTTGGATTTATGCCTGCACTTTGACTAGACCAATTTAGCACAGTCATAATCTTTGTCCTAAACGTTCCTGTTGTGTCTCTAGCTGAATGTTTGAGCTTGTTGTCCAGCTGAAGGTTGAATCTCCGTCACAGTTTTAGGTCTTTTGCAGCTTCATTTTACAGGACTGTCCAGTTTTTAGCTTTATCAGTGGTGACATGTTCAAATCAAACACACCTGAGTCGAATGAGTGGTTAATGACAAGGCCTTTGTAAAAGTTGCTGACCTGCCAGTCAGCCTTTTAAATGTGGGAGCAGCAATGCATCCAAAGCAGAGGAGGCACTTGAGACCTGGAGTTGCAATCTTTCCCCTCTGCATTGAAACCTTTTATCTTAGACTTCGTACACATGTAGTCGAGTCTTTATAATGACAAATATTTCTGCCACATCATTTAAAAAAGACATCATACACACGGGATCGGTTTAAGAAAAGTGTTCATCCACAGGAATCCTTTGAAATACACCGCAGAATGTTGCTTTAAACATGCCAAACCCATAGGGGGCAGTGTAGGGCAAAGCTAAAACCTACGTCAGCCAATCACAATCCTTCAAAACGACCCTGACTTCCTGTTAGGAATGAAGCACGGCACCAGGAGGTTCATTTGTGTGGACAGACATGGAGGTTGGACTATTTTTAACTGTCATATTATGTAAAGCTAATAAAACACAAACAATGTGGACTGGGAATCGTGTCAAAGCAACATGAACGGCGCTGTGCCTCCATTGAGCTCGTGTAAAATAGCTGACTTCCAAGCGCTGTTGCAACTCCACGTATTGGAGCAGTTGGGCTTGTAAAAACAAAGAAACAATATGTGACATCAGCAACACATTATTTGACTCTGATGCACTGATTTCTGAATCTCTGGTTTCCAAACAAGGAGGATCCTTATTCCGCTTTGGTCTGAGTTTTTATCAACAATCATTTTCAGTAATATTAAACTGTGTTTACATGTGGATAAAATGCGAAGTCGCATAAAAATCTATTTGGTTTCCCAAATATCTGGCTACATGTTATCTAGACCTCGCTGTATAATTATGAATAGTTCTTTTTCTTTTTTGGTTGTCTGGTTTATGATGGTGCTTGTTCCTCCTGGGAAGAAAAGTGACTCCAAAACACTTTGCTACGAGTTCACAAAAATACATCAGACTAACTGAGTGACTCCCAGTTTAAGGCACTTGGTGATGCTTTTGAAGGAGCGGCCATGACGGGTTCTGTGTGACCAGACAATAGCCGACAAACATCGAAACTTCAAACACCAGCTGGATTTTAAATTACAAGTGATGGAGGTGTTGTTTTATTCCCTGGCAGACAAAGGCGTCCCATGGAGCGCTGCTACTCATTTCGTCATCACAGATGCTCAGTGCTTTAATTAATGACGCTGGTCAACCTCAAGTGACTAGAATGAACATTATAATTGTCGCTTTACAACTAAATCATTTTCTGCGCTCTTTCTGCTCCACTCAGAACGTCAACAGCCAAGAGATTTAACTTTAACTAAGTGGATAGAGGAAGAGTGGATGGTAATTAAGTTCTAAATTAGTGGCTTTGCTGTGCAACTGGGTTCTGTTCATGTTCCAGGCCTCAGCTTCAGATTCTGTAAAAACTGACAAGAAAAACTGGAACTACGTTGAAGAAAGTATCTGGGAAAAAAAAGTCTAAATAAAATACACAACTGAGCTTATAGGAATCGTCTCATGTTATATTAATCGAGGGCAATTTAACTGGAACTTCAGCATCTTTAATGCAATTTCTTCAAGAAATGCCACCAACAAGACCAAATGGAAAACAAATAACAGCAGTTTGTTTTGTTTAAAGAGGAAAACCTTCAAATAAATGACAGAAAATGAAATACGAGGTAACAAAAAACCACAATGGTCCGATATTTGCAGCAAAAAAGCTACTCTTTGTCTCTAAGCATTTAACTTTTGCATAATAATTATGGCCACTGTGTTCCTGTTGACTGAAAGGAATGAAGGAAAAACTCTTCTGAAGCTGCCAAGTCACTTATAACCAGCTGAGCTTGTATGCTGATTGTGTTTTGAGAATTATTGACAATAAAGTCCAGATTGCTAAAGACTGTGATGACTCCTCTTAACGTTTGAATTTTAGAGTTACAAAGTAAGTTTTATCCATTAGAATTGAAACAAATTCTGATTGATATAGTTCAGGAAATCTTAACTTGTGTAGCTTCACTTGTTTAAATTTTGACAATATTCCATTTTTATTGTTTTCAAGTTAGAAATATTTCACTCTTATTTCACCAGAGTGTCTTACAAAAGTAGGAAATGGTCTGATTTTATTTGACAAGCATCACTGGTGTCATAACAATGACTTTTTTTTTTTTTTTTTTAGTTTGAACAACTAATAATCCTAACAACTGAACCCAAACTTTATCAGATTTTCTTTTATCATAACTGCATTTTCCATTTTAACTCTGCAGCAGCAGATTTCTGTTACAGATAACGATATGCAGCTGAGCACCGTTGCATCTTTCTTTTCTTTGTGTGGTGCTATGCTGATTTGGCATGCTCAGTTTTAATTGGTACATACATTTTTAAGGCTTGTGATGAAAATAACTGAGAAATATTAGCATGGTTTTGTTTACAGCTGCTTAAACCTCTTGTTCCTCCTGTGATTTTTGCTTGGAGCTTTTGCTGTATCGAAGGAGCAGATTTAGCATTTAGCATTCTCATTCTACCTTCTTTACTAGCAGGTTGCCATGGAAACGAAAAGTTTAGGTTACGTTGTGCAAAATGCCAATTAAAATCACACAGAGCTTTTTATGTTTTTGGTCAGTTAAGATGACCAAAATGATTATTATTCACCAAAGTTGAGAATAATGTAAAATATTTCAACTGCAACAAAAAATTAATTAATCTTTTTAATGATTGAAGTGGTTAAAAGGGGGAATTATGACTCACTGTGATCCATAATATACATTGTTTTTTTTTTTGTTTTTTTACATCAGATAAAATTCAATGCACTGATACCAAAATGATTTGGGGATTCAGTTTTGTATATCAAATATGTCACTATTGTTAAATAATGTGCCGCTGATAGAAAGTGATTATTTTAATCAATAATTTAAATAATTACATCATATTAATGTCCCGTGAATCTCACCATTAACTTTTCATATTAATGAAAATGTTTGCTTGAAAAACACTCACACAACTCAGATGAATCAAAATATTGTTTTAGTTTGGAACCCGAACTGATTTCAGTGGAGTTACTGCTAATCTGAAACATTTTTGTTTTCCCAGATTTTGATTCTGGCTTCTAAACTTTTGCCTTTTTGCTGATCTCAGTGATTATTTGATGGCTATTGGTCCAGACAACCATAAACAGTAAGAACACAAGCTTCACCATACTGTTGAAATCTGAAAACTGTGAGTCTGAAAAGCCTCAAAGGCGAGAAAAGTAAAAAGAGAAGATTTAGTGACAACCACATGCAGATGTCTTCAATAGAGACACATACTGCGGGCGGAGCGTTTAACGTTCTCACAATCACCAAAAGTTTACTCGGTGTTCTTTATATAATAGCCTCAACATCCTCAGATCTCAAAACACATTTGATTTTTTTTTTTTTTTTTTTTTTTACATCACAAACAATAATTAACCCATCATTCATTTATGAGCTTAACATGCTGCCAAAAGCAGTGGGGAAAAAACTGTTTGTGAACTCAAAATCAAATCACAGCGTTCTTTCACAAACTTAATCGGGTGATGACAGGAAACAAAACCTCAGAAATAATTTGAAACATGTCTCTTCTGGTCTTTACATGCATCAATGTGACAGAGAGTCGAATATAAAGAGGGACTGGCTGCACAGACCTAACCTCCTAATGAAAGGTTTGAGCTAAGGTCAGATTTTGCTCTTATCTTGTTGAAACTGGACGTTTGTCTGATTGCGTTGCCTTTGTATTGACTTGCTTTGGTATCAAGATCAAATTCCAAGCTGCTTACCCATCCCAGTCCTTATCGTCCCCCCACGCCCCTCCAAGACCCCTCCAGTGTTTAAGTGTGTCGGAGGCTGATAGCATTGACTTCAGGAATCACTCCATCTCATTCAGCGGTTCCCACACACTCACCACAAAAGAATAAAAAAACACACTCTTTACACGAACCACAAAGGAAAAAAATAGATTTCACTCACACCACACAAAGAAAAAAAAAAAAAAGTCACCTCCCACCCAACTCCTCTGGTTGTGCCAAACAATCCGGCGCTCCACTGCGGGCCCCCTCTCCCTGGCACTCTGCTTTCTCGTCTGCACTGCAGTCTTGCTCGCAAACTTTCCCTTTGTTCCCAAACACATCTTAGAAGAAGATATTCGATCGCCGGCGGAAATACACGCGAGTTCAAAAATGCGGGGAGTTTACGCAGTTTTTGTGAGTGGGAATAAAAAAGGAGAAAAGTGGGAAAGTGCGATAAGTGGAAATGCTCGAATGTTCAGACTAAACAGGCCCCCCAGTTCATTTCTGGAACAAAGAGCGAATACGTGAAGTATTGCATGAAGTCGCTGGTTCTGTTTGTATGGGCCTGTGTGACAGCAGTGACCTGCAAGAAAAACGTCTGCACACGTCGCTCCTGCTGCATAAAGCTGTAACCAGTGAAGATTCAGAGCAGTTTCTCACATAATTTTGTAATTTTTCAAAAGTTTAACAAGTGAAGACTTTATACTAGCATACTTTTTCACATTGCGTCTTGTATAACCAAATTTATTTTGATATTTTGTTCTGGAGGAAAACCGTTCAAAATCTGCAAAAGACTAGAAACTGTGGTAGAGGTTCATCTTCCAGTAGGAAAAAAAGCCATGCAGTCATACTCAATACATTCCCAGTAAGTCCCAATAAGTCTCTTTTACAGGCTTCAATCAAAGCACATTCATGTGCTAGAATGGCCTAGTACAAGTACAGATTTAAATACAAATGAATATGTTAAGTTTGGAATATGGTTTAGTATGTTTTTATTATCTTCTGCGAATAAGTTTTGAGGCTGAGACTCACATTTCAAAGATCTTTTACAACCATGAACAAATTTCATGTGGCGATTTTTTTATTATTTTTCTGTCCTTTTTGAGCCTGATTTGCATCGTTTTGCCTGCTCTCAGCTCTGATCTGGCCGCTTTCCCCAGGCGCTTTAAAGCTGAAACTTTTCACTCAGAAAACAGGGAAATATTTTTGCTGCAATGAATATTACAGTCAGTAGAAACATTTGCTTTATTTCCTTTTCCTTTTTTTTTTAATAATTCTGCCATTTACAACGATGCGACACTGCCTCCTATAAAAATGTGGCGAAGGTTCACATTCTGAAAATTAAAAGTGGGTAAAACTGCCACATGCCAGACAGGAGGAATGCATTCAGACACTGGAGCGACACATCAGTTCGAATCACGTATCCCTGCTGTCTGGTTTGTTTCATCTCCTTCAGTCGCTGGAAATCATTTTTATTTCTCCATGTCAAAGATAACCCGGCTCTTAATGAAGAGTAAAGCAGGAATGCTCATAATGTGATGCGAGTCTGTAATTTGCATGTATGGTATGTAGGTATTTGGGGCCGACAACACCAGAATTATGGCCATAATTTCAGAGCGCTGTCACAGGAGATATTTTAGTTTTTGTGCTGAGAATCTGATGCCATCGTGAAGCGCAACGCTGATCTTCCCTTTGCCGAATAAGTCGATTTTCTTTCTGCTGTTAAAAAATGTTGCCAGATCTTGTGACAGGAATAAGGAAGAAAATTGTTGGTAATGAGCCCAAAAGAAGTGAGTGAGTCTGTAAAACAAAAATAAAAAAGTGCATAATTGATTCGTAGGAAAATGAAATCGAAAATTATTTTCGAATAAAACTGGAAAGTTTTATTTTCGCCTACGCGTCTTTACGTATTTCAGTAAACCAGCTTTACAAATTAGAGTCTGACATGTGTGTAAGTAATTAAAACTTAGATTGGATGGTGAGAATCTCAAGTAAATGTAAATTTCTGCCACGTTTTCCTATGAATTTTTGTTTTTTACTTTTTTAGTTTTTGTCCTGCTGGAAATCATTTGCACTCCTCTAACAGGATTGACTGATGTTTAACTCCACTCGTCTTCCCATCGTTCCTGAGCAGCTTCTCCGTCTCTGCTGAAGAAAGGCATCATCCCCACAGCATGATGCTGCCAACGCCATGTTTCAACGTAGGGTCGGTGTGTTCAGGAACATGAACAAAGTTAGTTTGAATAGTAAACTGAGCTTAGTGGACTGATTGAATTGAAATGACTATTTTATTGTAAAGTGCCTTGAGACGACATTTGTTGTCAATTGATGCTACTTAAATTAATTGAATTGAATTGATTACACAAAAATCATGACCATTGTAATCTGCACATTTTAATTTTTCCACGTTTACTGTTTGCCATACATGATTTGTGCCAAACCTCAAACTGCTTCTTTTTATCTTTTGGAAGATATATATATATATATTTTTTAATATCTGAAAATGGCTTTCATATTTGTTGCAGGTTGTACAAAAGAGAAGTTAGTAAGTGGAATTTTCTGTTTGGAAAAATCAACATTTTCAACTAATATTAGTAGAAGAAATAAAGTAGACAATTTTCCAGTGAAAGAGTTGACACTACTTTGTGGTTAAAACAGTAAATATGAGTTTGCTTGTTTTTTTTTTTTCAGTGCTGGACAACGTCATCATTCACAATGTTGTGTGTTAATGATCAGTTGGCTTTTAACTCTGGGTTTATGTGAATTATTCTCAGGGTAAATTCTAACGTCATAATGTATATTCATTAAAAGATACATTTCTGTCTGACTAGATTTATGGAGTTCATTTGTCTTAAGGTTTGCAGGTGACCCATACTCTGTTTCTAGATGACAGGTTGAGCAGAGCTTTGGGTTTTTAATCACCTGAGACGGTTTTAAACTTCTCCTGCCTGACCTGTTAGCTGTGCGCTGCAGAACTCATGATGTCGTCTGTTCACTAATTTTCTCCAGCAAACCTCTGAGGCGCTCACAGAACAGCTGCATTCATGGCACCTGGCGCTGTTCAGATTACTATTTGTAAAAGAGAATAAACAGAGAAAATGAAGACGTATCGCTTTCCTTACACTTGACGGCGTGCACTAGTGTGTGTTGGTCTATCACTCAAAATCACAACAACTATAAGCTTTGTGGTTGTAATGAAGCACAATGTGGAAACGTTCAAACCCAGTGATTAGATTCGTAATTCACTGCATGTCTGTTAAGATTTCAAACAAAAACCTGAGTGGACAGCTGTTTTAGGTGCTCAACTGAACACCCCGTCAGCTCTACACACAACTATGTGAAAGGTCGATCAACATTCTCTAGGACTCTTGTGGCATTTCTTTAGCAGTCATTTGTAAAACGGAGGATGGAGGCTGACATGCAGCAGGTGGATCAGGCCAGGAGTCAAACTCAGGACCGCTGCACTGAGTGAGCCGCAGTAAGAGGCGTTCCCCTCCTGCGCCATCATAACTTATATCCCACCCTGAGAAGTGCATTTGTGAAGATTTTTTTGATGTTCTATCTGCTGTGGACTAACAGGAAGTCACAGAGAGAGAGAAGAAAAAGTTGCAGACCAGATGAAAACAGTGAATGTTGCAGTTTTTGTGGTATGCACCTATCCTTCCTGCATCCGCTGGGGAAATTTTTCTCCTGTGTTCTTATCTCTGCTTGGGCTTCCTGTCTCTCCACATTGTCCTGGGATTAAATGAAGGAAAATGATCATGCAAATTCCTGACAAAGCGCCCAACGTGGGACTAAATATAACAGGTCGAACTGACTTGTTCTTAGCTGGAACTACAGTTCCTACCAGGAACTGTTAAAATTGTGACATTGCTTCGGAAAACAGCGGATTACTCATCTGGGTCCGATGAGCCACAGTACTGTAAATTATTCCCCAAAGAAGTTCCTGCTTGCACAGAAAATGACTGGCTGCTTGGCTAAAATAATCTAAGATGCTTCAACATGGAAACCAGAAAATTAAAACATTAAATTATCGTTCAGTTTGATCTAAGACTGACCAAAATAACACAGATTGAGCCAGTGGTTACTACAGCTCTGCAACTCCATGTGAAGCCAAACTATCAGTAAGAAGTCCCAGTAAAGTCCCATTGTTAAGAAATATGACCTGAACTGAATGGAAGAAGAGAAAAAAGCTTTATTGTCTGTTGGTGGGAAAATTCAGGAGTTTGTTTTAAGAAAAGCTCCAATATGGGAAAGGATTTTTTTCCACTGACAGATTATTTCACCTATAATGTGGGAAAAATGTTTAAGCAAATTAGTCGGCCAGTTTTCTTGCTGAAGCTCCTATATCTTGCTGAAAAGTTACTTCTAAGTTAGTTTTATCTTATTTCAAGTATGCCAAGATATTTGCTCTAAAAGCAAAACTAAAAATACTTGATAACACATTTTAAAACCAAACCTGGTATGCCTATGATTTTTTTATGTGTGTGTGTGGACTCTTGGTTCTGAAAATTGGTCGATAATTTAAAAATCTTGCCATCTAACCAGGCATTACTAACCTAGAATATCCAATTTAGTTTTTAACGTTTATGTAACACCTGAAAAAATTGTTCAAAAGAAATAATTGTTTTTTGATTGGTTACCCATCCGAAGGTAACTAATGTGATTTTTTTTATCATGACTTTCCATAATGCGTCATTACTTTATCTCCAAACCTTCCTTCACCTTCCTGTATTTCAGTTTCTTTTTTTACTTTCTGTTCCTGAGAACTGAATGTAAAGATAATAGCAAAGCCAGCAAAGTAAGATTTACTTTGAGAACAAACAAGCCCGTGACACAGAGATGAAAGAGTCACATAGTTCTTCGTCAGTGCTGTGAGAGTGCTAGCGTGAGACAGAGAATTAAAGTAAGGCTGAAAATGACAAGACAACAGGACAGAAGAGAAGAGACACGAAAACAAGTGCTGGGCTCAGGAACAGAGGCGTTGTGTTTGGTGGGAAAGGTCGTATATTGTTCTGTGGTGCTGCGCTGCATTAATTACAGGATGAGAAATGATAAGCTCTGCAGACGCGCTATGTATAGTCCGACAGAGACAGACAGACAGACAGACAGACAGACAGCTGTGAGAGCAACCGGATGCAAACTCAGAGTTTTCACCATAAAAGCTTCTATCTGGGAGATTTTATATCTTTGTTTTAAGCGTTTGTAGCTGAAGCGCTGATTAGAGACTGTAGGCAACAACAAAATTCTTGACTTTCCTGTCTTTAGGGTGTTTTAAATCGCCGTCTCAGACGTGAAGTCAGCCTGCGGATGGGGAGACCTTCATAAATTACACAGATATGGAGCCAGAAACAGACGTCGCCATAAGATGTTATTTATTTACCAAAATACCAGACGTAAATATGTCAGATTTGAGCTGTTCTGTGATTTTGTTGTGACAATCTAAAACGTTGCTATGCTTGTTGGGAAGAGCAGGGAGAAGAAACACATCAGTAAACACCAAATCAGTAAAACATTAACTCAATATAAAAACTGGATCTTTTGCTTGTGACAGATAATTGGCCAAACCTGATAAATTGCAGTGCTTCAAACCAGTAGTGCTTTTTTTTTTGGTTTGTATTTTAATAGAGAAAATATGAACATTTACAAAACTATTTATCAGAAGAGCTCATCAAAATAATCTCAGATTAAAGACGACCTAAAAACCAGCAGCCTTCACCCTCACAAGTGGGAGGTGTTAGCTAGCATGATCATTCAGTGCAAACTGAATCTACAGGGAAAAGGAAATCAGTTAGCGTTTAGTTTGAGTCACAGAAGTCAACACTGTGATCAGCGCAGCTTGGACTTGATGGTAAACTTCAATATCCTGAACGAACCTCCGTTTGTTCCCATTGTAGATCAACGTTGGCAACAAAAGAAGAGAATCACACCAAACAACAAAATGGACTTTCTGAGCTTTCTTTAATAATGTTTTAATGTTATCCCCCCACCAAAAACATACCTGGAGTGTTGCCTTGTTTATTTCATGCCTGTTTGATAAATCCTTTTATCTCCATGGCAACCATTCATCAATGTGAAACTCCTGGACGGACCTAGCTCCTCCTCCAAGCTGCAGTTTCTGATCTGCTGGCTCCTTCAGACTAGCCAGAAGCAATTAGCAAACACCTGGTATAACTGCACATCTGCTGAGCTCATTTTAGGAGCTACTTCTCAGAGCAACGCTGGTGTTAGAGGGTGAAAAGAGGAGCCATGTTGTGATGACCCCTGAAGAGCAGGAGTTTCTTAAAGAAACAGAGGCCAAGTACGAGTCATATTTATTATATATAGCATTTTTATCACAACTAAAGGGAACATAATTACTTGATTGTGCTACAAAATGACACTATGTGCCTGGAAAATGCATAACACTGCCCCTTTAACAATGAAAAAGTAAAATAATGTGAGGTGTAGAGATCAGCGTTGTAATAACATGTTCTGTAGGGGTGGTTGAACATGCTTCACTATTCACAAACTCCAAATTACGTACAAAAAATTGGCATATTTACAGATTATTTTTATAGAAGATATAACTGCATCATTTGAACGAAAATGCAGCTTTGGAAACTGAAATGCCTCACGACGCTTCATCACAAACCAGGAAGCAAATGGCAAAGGAGCCAATCCAGGAGCAACGTGTATTGCAGCGATGATGTAGACCAGCGGTGATCAAGTCCAGTCCTCGAGGGCTTCCATCCTGCAACTTTCAGATGCTTCCCTGCTCCAACACACCTGAGTCAAACGAATGGCTCGTTAGCAGGTCTGTTCAGAGCTGGTCCTGGTGTGTTGGAGTAAGGGTACATCTAAAAGTTGCAGGACGGTAGCTCTCGAGGACTGGACTTGATCACCCCTGATGCAGACGATACAATCAGCAGCACTCAGTCTGGAAGATGCACACTTATTTACACTCTTGTACAAACTTGAACGTGTCAAAACATGAAAAAGTGTATTTGACACACATGAGCACACTAAATAAACAGGTCACCTATATGTTCCATTTTCTTGTTGCGCTTGCTTTATTTAATTTTAATGGCTCTTTATACAGAAAAACCTTCAGCTGTGTTTTGACACGGCCCTATGTTCCTTATGTAACTCACTGCTAACTGAATGCAAATATCTCTTCAAACCTCAAGTTCAAATGAGAACATTCTTTATTTTTTCTATCACACCCAAGCAGTTGCTGACCATAAAACCTCACAAAAACACATAAAGAAATATTTAGTAATATTATGGAACAGATTAGAGGAAAATAGTCTAATTTCTTTCTTTGGCATGTCTTTTTCTGGGTTGTACAGCCTTTGAAAACGGGAATGCAACATTTGACTTCAGTCCACTAATTATATCAAAGAGAGTAGAAAAACTTTTATTGAAACAGAAATGGAAAATAACAAGGGCTGTTCGTGCGATGTCAGCAAAATGCAGCTTTAAATGGTAAAAAACTTACCACTTTCAGAATAAATTAATTTTATGTAGCTTGTTGCCCCAAATTGTTTTTTTTTTTTTAAAAAAGGCCAAAATGACTGACAAGTTCTTTCTAATTCACACTTAACTGTATTTTGTGTTATTTTAGAACGTCTCTTAGACAGAGCAAACTGAACCCCAGTAATTTTAGGTCAAGGCTCTGATTTCACTTTACACATGTTTCCAAAAGTAGCAGTTTGAGTCCACAAATATGGTTTACGTTTTTTTCTAAAGATTAACCACTGACTCCTGAGACGACCAATCAGATCCATCACCATGTTACCATTCATTGGTTTTAAGTCATTAATAGATTTAATGAATAAATAGTAGACATCGTTTACTTCCTGCAGGATAAATCCAGCATAATGAAGTCAATTGAAGTAAATGATATGAAGTGTAAAGTATCTTGAGTTTTCAAAGTCTGCAGAAGAATAAAAGTAAAAGTACAAAATTTGTGAATCTTCCAAACCAATAATTGTGTTAAAAATGTGTTTATCTCTACAAAATAGCTTTGTGGAGACTTTACTATAAGGTAAAGGAAAGTCATGTTTAGTCTTATTAAGATGATGGATTTTATCACTTCTGGTTATAAAAAAGGAAAGAATTTCTGATTATATCTACATGTTTACTAATTGTTCACAGTAGTTAACAATGTCCAGTATCCAAGACAAAGTGCTGATATGATCTACTTCTTTAGCATATGTGTGTGTGCGTGCACGTGTGTGTGTGTGTGGCTGGGTGATAAAGGTGGGGGATTCCCGCTGACCCATGTTAACGGTGTGTATGTGTGTGTGTCTCCCATCCATCATCACACACATTTCCCTCCTTCAGCGTGTTCAAAAATAGAAAGTTGTGAGAACATGACCTCTCCCACACATAAACACACTGCATGCACACACACACACACACACACACACGCGCGCACGCCCGCACACAAGCAAGCAAACACGCCCATTACGATGCTATTGTGTCCCGGCTTGTCGTCCAGAATGTCGGTGGGTGATTGTTTGTGTTTGTGTAAGATGGAGATCTCTCTGTGTGTGTGTGTGTGTGTGTGTGTGTGTGTGTGTGTTATCAGAAGACGTAAGAGAAAATGCGCCCGTTACCATGTCTTCTCTCCTTCATTCGATGTCTCTCTCTGTTTTCTTTCTCGCCACAAAGTCTGCAGCCGCTGCCAAATTTCCTCTGTGGCAAAGGTGTGGCGCTACGGCACCGTCTCTCATACACATTCCACTTGTTAAGTTACGGAAACGGCTGGAAAGGGATATTCATGAAGCCTGATATAGCATAGAAAAAAAGAGCTGAAGCTCCTAATGAAGTCAGGCTATCCAATTCTTTTCCCTGCAGAAAAACAATACTTCTAACTCAATTGTTCTTTTGCCAAAAGTGAAATTCTGCGCAGAATTTGTTGAATTTTGTGATCGTTTGCAATATTCTGTGGACAGATGAGACAAAAGGGAAACTTTCACAAAGAATAACTTTGTTACCAAACACAGCATTTCAGAATAAAATACTTTTTTTGACCTGTAAACATGGTGGCGATAGTGCGACATGGCGTTCTCGGAGTGGCCTAGTTAAAGTCTAAATTGGAATACAATTGTGATGCTGTGTCTTGACTTTAAATTCACAATTTACTCTACAAAAATGACGTTAATGTGGCAGAATGTGAATTATTCTGTTCACCAAAACCTCTTCCCCTGAGATGTAAAAGACTAATCCCCAGTTACGCCTGATTGTCGAAGTGCCACAACTAGTTATTAGGTTTAGGGGGCATTTACTTTTTCACATTGTCAAGTTGGTTAGTACAACTGTTTTCTCTTGGTAAAGATTTAAAAATGCTTCATTTTTCAAGTACTCAAGTTCTCTTAATATAAAATTTGTTTGACGACTTGAAACAGAGAAGAATGAGTCTGGAAGGGTGCAAAAACCATTTGAACAGTTTTTGCTGTAAATGTAAATGTTCATTTTTACTCTTCATGTTAGATGAGGACTGAAAATATGTGGCTTGCAGGAAATGAGATAAGAATGAAAAATACAAAGAGAAGCCAAAGGTTTGATACTGAAGTTGTCACACCTAAACAGTTACAGTAACTCTCAGCATAGATCCTTATGGTACACACACACACACACACACACAATGACAGTGAGCCTGAGACAACAGTGGTACGTGGGAGTAGTTCCTGGTTGGTGGAGCAGGAGGTTCTGAGACGCCACAGGAGCCTCCCATGGAGCTGGGCGTGGGGAGGGAAGTGTGTGTTTGTGTGTGTGTGTGTGTGTGTGTGTGTCTGTGTGTGTAGAGGTTATTACACTGTTGCACTAGAGGGTGGTTGTAATCGTTTTATGAAGCTCAACAAAGACAATGGTTGAAAACGAGTCTTCCTTTTCAAATTTCTGTTTTAAAGGGAAAATCATTATTTCAGCACAAAGTTAGTTTTTTTCTGTGAAACATTCAATAATTTCAGTAATAACAAAATGCATTACAGGATGACAGTCTGCAGTAATTTACCTGTGATTACCATTAAAAGTGCATTAATGGCAGCAGGGAACCCGGTCGGAGAACATAATGTCCCAGGCGTCATGGCTGCCATGCCCCCCCACCACCTCCAGGTCCCAGTTTTCCCAGTGAGTTGTTGTTAAACTCAGCCACTAATCATTCTGGTTGGGACTGTGGCTGGCTGTGTGACCACTGTCCTACCCTCAAATACACGTGCACGCGCATGCGCGCGCGCACGCACACACACCCACACACAAACAAGTTCAAGCGCAGAAACACACATCAGGCAGATTCACATGCCATTACTAAAAGTGTCTTTGTGTTTTTGTCTGTCATTTGTTGGTGAGGTTAATTATAAATGCGACATCTGCTTGTTTTATGCTGCACATTAGAGGATGTGTGTGTTGCTTCATGTGTGTGTGCGTGGGTGTGTGTGTGTGTGCGCGTGCATGTGTGTGTGAGATGCTCCAGTCTCAGTTGGGTAAAAACAATGGAACCTCTTTGATTACATCTCCCTGAACAGGCGGACAGGGTGTGTGTGCGTGTGCGGGCGTGTGCGTGTGTGTGTGTAATTCCAAGGGGGAGGAAAGGGTGGCTGTTAAGAAGGAAAAAGGGGGAGGCAAAGTTCTGAACTCCCCCTTCGCTGACTCTCAGAAAGACTCACTTCTTTCCCTCGCAGCCGCCTGGCGTCTCATTGGTTAAGGCCCCAGCTATATATTTATCTGATTGGTCAGGGCGGGGTATATATACACAGCGTGGGTCGGTTAAATCTGGCCACAAGTTTCAAAACTTTCAAACAAGGTAGAGAGACGGAGAGACGGATAGTCGGATAGTCGGACGGCCTCGCTGACTGAGTGAAATCAACTGCTGAACCGCAAAATCCAAACAAGAGTTGTTGTCTTTTTGGGAAGGAAAAAAAAGGAAGTGGACAAAAGAGGCAGAGTCTCTGGATTTTTTTTTTTTCTTCAGAGGGAATATCCTGCACCACAACTTTTGTTTTCTCCTTTCTCTCTCCTTTCCCCTCTCCTCTCAGATCTCGATGCTTTATTTTAGGATTTGTGCACCAAATCCGTCAGATTCCTCATTTGATCCTTCGGTCGTTTTCCATCTGAAACATTCAGAGTTTCCCAGCCAACCTAAAGCAGAGATTTTCTGGACGGAGCGTTAACCCGAGTGGGATGAATTTAACTGAGCCCAACCTGCCTAGAGAGGCCTCCCTGCATCCCAGTCAAATGCCCTTTGGAGGCCGCTGGACGTCGGAGACCCCGAGTCCCGCTTCTGACCCCGAGATGGATTTTGAAGAGAGCCTGTCAGCAGACTGCAGTTCTCCCGACGCCCCTGGAGAACCGAGGAGAGGCGAGCCCAGGATGGCTCTGACGGTGGGCTCCAGGGGACAGAGCCCCGACCTGGCCCCGGGAGGGGGCCCGCTGGCCGGGGCAGGCGATGGGAAAGCCTCAGGGGCCGAGCAGAGGATCCGCAGGCCCATGAACGCCTTCATGGTTTGGGCTAAAGATGAGAGGAAGCGGCTGGCCCTGCAGAACCCGGACCTGCACAACGCCGTGCTCAGCAAGATGCTGGGTAAGACGAGCAGCAGCCTCAGCTTTTCACGAGCAAAGCACTTATCATGTAAAACTCATAATTCATGGCTAAATTTACAAATTTAACCTTTTTTGTGCTTAATCTTAAAAGATTAGATGAAAAATATTAAAGGTTAAGAGTTCAGACAACTAAAAAATTTTGAAAATGCTTTAATCAGACATTTATTGGCCTTCACCAACTTTTGGTTTTCTTTAAGATCTGATGAAATGACAGAAATAAACCACATAAAACAGAAAAATGTGCTACAGGTGGTAGTTTTCAGTCAAACAGAAAATTAAAGAATGACAAGACTATCTCCATTAATGCGTCAAAGCATATTCAAACCTAATCTTCAATTTTTATTTATCTGTAGCAAAGTGTGTGAAAGCCCATGCTTTTAACTGATTCATTTACAGGATGAAAATTGAGGGAGTTCTTAATTTGTATGCATTTAATGCAAGCAAAACAAAGTTAGATTTTTCGACTTTGACCTGATCTACGTATGATTGAACAGTGAATTTCTAGTAAATATTAAAAATTTTTAAGGAGATATTTACATTAAATGCAATATTTTGTGCATCTCACTTTTTTGTATTTGCAAGCAAAACATGTGAGCTGAACAATCTTCAGAAAATATTGGCAAACCATTTATAAATCACTGATCTGCTGTCTGTTACTGTACTTATTATAATTCTGCATTCTGAAAAGTTAACTATGTCATTAATGAATAATAGTAAATAATATTTGTTTTCATAAACACTTTTTAATCAAGCAACAACAATAACTAATTTTATACAATAAAAAACTTTCTATAAAAGAACTGCTGATGTCACTGTGTTGGATACATTAACTAATATTCTTCGATTCTTTATTTTATTGCATATTGGTCCAGTTGTAAGCTGAGCTTCAGATTAAAACGTGGGAGCTGCTCAGTGCAGACCCACTGTACAGCTGGAGTTCATTGCAGCTTGAAATGTTCAGAGTCACTCAAATCCAAACCGCAAGTTTCTGGGAAAAAAAAGTTTGTTTTGCAGATCTGGAAGCAGCCAGCATTCACAACCACAAGACAAACTGTAAATATGTACACTTAATGCAGAGCATAAATACATCCAGCTCAACCCTGAGGGCGAAACTTTCTTAATTACAGACAAATAAATATGAGGGTGCCTTCCATCTAAACAAGTTGGGAATTTGTAGAAACTGAAAAGTTAAAAAGATGTCAAGATAAGGAGATTTATAGAGGTCTGAATGTGGTTTAAAAGTGGTTGGGGGGCCAACCAATCCTGCTTTCAGGGTCTTTGTTTACACTAGAAGTACAGAATTTGATATGTTTTCATTGGCCATATATAAATAGCTATTAAAAAGACATCCATGAATAAAATGAATGTAGGTTTAGGTGTAAAAGGGGATTCAGGTTTCAGGACATGAGGGTGAAATGTGATTAGGACCTAAAAGATCAGTTAGATTAAAAGTAATAAATAACTTTGTCCTTTAATGAAAAGTGTAATCGTTTCCGCTCTTTGTCCGCATCTTCCAGGTCAGTCCTGGAAGGCCCTGAGTGCCACAGACAAGCGGCCGTTTGTGGAGGAAGCCGAGCGTCTCCGTGTGCAACACCTCCAGGATCACCCAAACTATAAGTACAGACCTCGACGCAAAAAGACCACAAAGAAGCTGAAGCGAGTGGAACCCGGGCTCCTGCTGCACAGCCTGGCCCAAGGTGGGGCCCCGGCTCTCAGTTTGGGCCCCGGCGTTGGCCCTTTGGCTGCTGATGGCGTATCTGGTGCTGCTGCTTACGGCCACCCGGCCACCCACACTCCCCACCACCATCACCCCCACCAGCTGCTGCCGTCTCTGGCCCACTTTCGGGACCTTCCGGCCCCAGCGCACGCCGAACTGGAGAGCTACGGCCTGCCCACCCCGGAGATGTCGCCGCTGGACGTCCTGGAAGACGGAGCCGGGGAGTCCGTGTTCTTCCCCCAACACATGCAAGATGAGGCGGGGATGGGAGGTTGGAGCGGTTACCACCGCCTTCACCATCACAATCCACATTACAGCCAGCAGCACTACAACAACCACAGTCACCACAACGCCATCGGCGTCAGCGCCAGCTTAAACATCGGGATGAACGCAAGTCTCAGTCCAAGCAGGACTTCCAGACTTGACTCTAGAATAAGTTCTGTTGAATCAAATATGACGTCAAGCATTAGCTCAGTTAGCGCTAAGCTACCTCCTACTCATGCTTTCAGTCATCAGGTCCCCTTAAGGACTCCTGTGAAATGTCCTCCGCCTCTAGCTGATTCCTCGTCTCCTGTTTCCTATCCTCGCCCGTCCTTCAGCATCCCTGAGCCAGTAAAATGCCAACAAACACCTCTGAGCACAGCGTCTGTCGGGTATCTGAACCAAATGTATGGAGGCACTGCGTCCAGCGCTACGCACTTCACTCCCTCTCATCTGGGACAGCTTTCCCCTCCTCCTGAAACCTCCTCCTCTTCCTGCTCATCCTCCTGCATCCTCCCTGCATCCACCTTCAGTCGCTCTGCACACTCAGACCAGTCCAGCCTGGAGGCCGGCGGCCACATGGGCTCTTCTTCTGCTGAGTTTTGGTCTGAGGTGGACAGGCATGAATTTGACCAGTATGTCAACATGGGACGGAGTCGAGAAGAGCCCTACGGTCTTGTTGGAGGGTGTGGAGGAGGGTCAAAAGTCCTGGGTGGGTGTACTAATGCCATTGGAGGCAGTAGCAGCAACAGCATTGTTAGCACTATTATTAACAGGGACGTCAGCAGTATTATGAGTGGCGCTGGTGGCTGTGATGATGGAAGCAGCCCTCTGATATCTGCTCTCTCTGATGCCAGCAGTGCCGTTTATTACAGCGCCTGTATAACTGGATAAATACAGAATCTCATCTCACACAGTCTTCAATGCATCTGCAAAGAAAATTTAATATCAAAACTTTATTGAAGTCAGTGTGAAGTCATCTCCTACTCAAAAACTGCTTGAGTTTATGTTTTCAAATGTGAAACAAATGTGGAACTTTATTCTGGGCCCTTTGCCAGACAGTTTATTTAGATTTTGGATTATTAATTATAAAATTTGCATTGTAAAAAGATCAGACAAGAAAAACAAACCATGACATGTTGCTGAAATATCTAATCAACCACTAAAAGACATCATATTTCCAACAAACATCTTACTTTTTTTCTTTCTCTCATGTTTTTGGCAGATTCATTTTGGGTAATCGACCAATCTGATCGGTTAGTGGTGCTACATACAGAAATTAGACTCACTAATGATCAAAATCTGTTGCTCTCTCTATGTCATTGTGTTTTGCATCAATGTGTAATTTAGAAATTACTATAATAGCTAAAAGTAAACATTCACTGACAAAAACAGCTCAACATCCAGAAGAAATGGCCTTATTTGGACGTAATATGGTGAATGGAATTGCAAGAACCAGTCACCTCTAAGGGCATTAAGTATTGTTACCTGAAATAGAATGATAATGTCCCAAACGGTATTCGGAGCATCCAACAGTCTGTTAAAACTTTGGTGCCATCTCCGTGCTGTAAGCTGATACTACCAATTGTTTTACGACAAATTCTACGCAATCTAAAATATTTTCAGTTATCTGTAACTTTAAATTTAAATGTCAGAAACTTTCAGGATGAGCCATGAAAAGGAATGAAAATGAACTCAGTGGGGGGGCTGCTTCCAGTCTCAGAAAGCCTGGCCACTAACCCAGAACAGACCACTGATGTCTCCCACAAACTTTTAGGATGTTTTACAAGTCAGGGTGGGTTTTCTTTCTCGATGTGATACATCCCGTTCCCTTCTTCAGCTCAGTTCATCCTAGGGTCTTGTGTCAAATGGTAAATATAATATTTTGAGATTTAAAACATGTCTTTGTCTACCGGCAAGCAGATATCCTCTGATGATGATTTCAAGACTTGCTTTATCTTACCACAAATCCTCTGATTTACCAAACAGATTGCTTGTTTAAGCAAAACAGTTTTTCCACGTTAGGTCTGCAGATGATAGAAGCTCAGGTTCTAAAATACTTCTGGAACACATCAGAGAAAATATCTTCAACAAAAAGTCATTGTCGCTTTCTCTACCGAGTCTACTTTGAATTCTTGCAACCGAATACGGGCATACATTAAGATTTTTTATGATTGTTTTTATGATTATTTTTATTTTGGAAACTATAGGTTTCATGTAGTCATACTGTGTATATTGATTCAGTGCTTCATGTGAAAGAGAGATTTAGACTATGAAATGTTCTCTTTGCACTGCATTTAATGTATTAGCTGTATAGAAGGTATAATACTTTTCAAGATGAAATATCTATTGTTTGAAATATGTTTTTGTACAGAAATGATCTTATTTTTCTGAAAGGAAGTTTTTGGAATGAGATTTACCAGCTTTCTTGCTGGAAGTAAGACCAACACATTGTTTTTATATTTGTGTATCTTATGGTGCTAGCTAGGCTAGCTTGGCTAACAGATGAAAACTGGAGAAATGGCTGCACACACCTGCTATAAAATCCTAATGTTTACCCTTCAATATATACTAAACACTCCTCCAAATACCAACAAAGTGTTGTTGCAATTTGTTGTTTTTTTTTTTGTTTTGTTTTTTTTTTTTTGAAGAGTTTTGCAAAAGTGCCACTATTTAGCTAGGCTAACGATTCGCAACACTTTCATACAAAGGAAAAGCATGATGAACTTTTTTAGCATCTTTTTTCTTAAATGCAGTTGAATAACTTTACAATCATTGGCATCACTTGAAAGAAAAGGTTAAACTATATTTGTTGATTAACTGAAGCTGCTTTAGCATTCTCCCTGTCCTGTAGTAGCTTTGTGTACAGGGAAAGAAAAACAAGAAGTCTCTTGAAAGATGGAGCCTGCATCTGTTCTGCATTAGTCTCGACGACACTGCTTGTTTCTTGTTTCTTGATGTACATGAAACAGTGGAACAAACTCAAGTATCTCTTACGGAGCCACCAGTTACATTTGCCATGCCATTTCTGAGGTTTAAGACTTCTTTCAACTTTTTTTCAGCGAGATACTTACTGAGAAGCAGGAGTTCAAGTCAACTAGTAAAAATAAGTTTCTACATCTGCATTTGACATTCTTCTCTGTTGACACCAAGCACTCTTTTTTTTTTCCGTTTTAATTTACTGTGACACAAAAAGACTTCAGAGAGAGACAGGCGTTTTTTTTTGGAATCGTGCAATAACTTTGGGCCTTTTGGTAATAATTATCTAAGAGAATAAAGAAAACACCCAGGATTTTGGGATTAAATCAAAGGACATTTTTCTCAGCAGTCATATAACAAATTAAAACCAGTATTTTCCCAGAAGTGTCACTGGGATGCTTCTAAATCTGCCTGACAGGGATAATTTTTAGATTTTCTACAAAGAAAAAATGTTTTGTCTATGTGTTTGAAGAGGGTGTGTTGGCTGTAAATGGATCTGTCCTGTTGTATACCATAATTGTACCAAATAAACACCTTTAAGAATTTACTTTAGTTTCTGACTCTCTGTAGTAATAAAACAGAGACCTTTTTATTTTTTATGTCCAAGTCAAATTCAAGTAAAAGCATGATGGTCATCAAGAGGACATAAAATGATTATTTTTTATTGCAGATCAATATATGTCTGAAGTGTGTGTTCTGTCAATAGAAGACATAAAACGCCACGTTAAGGTCTGCGTTGTTAAACCAGAATAAAACACCAGCAGAAACATCTGAAGCTGCGCCCAACGCATTGAACCTAACAGGTTTATGCAGTCATAATCAATACATTTTAAGTAGATGAATAACTTTTAAAGAGATATTAAGTTTCATTAGGGCCACATTCATGTTTTTAAAAATAGTTTTTTTTAGTGGCCTGACGTAATATTCCAATTTTGTTTACATGACTTGTATGTTAGAAATCAAAAAACAGAGAAACTCTCAATAAGCAGGGAGAAACCACTGCTACAAAGGTTATAATCTTTCCCATGTGTTATTTTTTTATTTCATTTTTATTTTTTGCCATCATTTTACATCATTATCATTGTTACATTATCCTTTCTGTTGTTAGAACTATTTCAGATCGATGTTAATCCAAATAATCCTAATATGAGACAGGGAGAAGAAAATAAGCATGAGGTTGTGTTGTTAATGAATGAACATATTTTAGTAGAGTAGAGGACTATGGAGTTAAATTTGTTTCACAATTATTCAAATCAAAAAAAAAAAAATCACGTTAAAAAAAAATAGAGCTGTGATCAAAACTTTTGGATTTTCAACAAAAATAAAATGTTTCAAACAAAAAAAAATATCTCAATCAAATTGTAAGAATGTTTTTTTAAAACAAAAAAAAATTGCTTTAAAAGCTTTTTTTCATTGAAATCACAAATTTTTGTTTGAAACTTTTATTTTTGCATTTCAGAATTTTTTTGGTTGACAGCCTAAGCTTTTGGTTCAGTCAAAGTTTTTTTTGATGCTCCCTTTTGTTTGGTTGAACTCAAAGTGTTTTGGTTGCTTCTGGGCGGGGCTTAAAGACGAGCGATGTAAGACGTGTTCCTATTGGTTAGCGCTGACTAAAGAGTTTGACTCCGACCCCCTGCCATCAGAACTCTGTCGGGACCCAGAATGTGAACGGTAAGTAATCTTTACAAAATTACACCGTTTAGCAGCTACAAAATGTCCACCCTGTTTCAAACAAGAAATCTTACACAACTTATGACAACAGTCACATATTTTGTCTGCCGCGATCCCTGGTAGCATATCGTGCTAGCTAATGTTAGCACTAGGTAAAGTGCATAAACTAGGCTTGTGTAATGTTCGCCTGTCTTTATGTTGAATTTGTTAACCAGCGCATCTCTGTCGAGTGGCATTAAGCGTGGAAAATACCAAATCTATCTGGAGGAAATGTGTGTTAAAAACTGTTGTGTGTGTATTAACTAGCATTGAAGCTAAAGTGGGAAAACACGGCGGATAGCTGCACCAATGTTATTGGGTCCACGTTAATGTGCACTGCACGTCAAGCAGCTGTACAGATTATTTATTTACCAAGCACATAATCAATCAATGTAACTCTTAAATATATATTTTCTTCCAGATGCAAAATGAAAAACCAAGCTGGTAGATCACAGGCTGATAATTTGTCTTTTTTTATTATTTGGTGTGTGTGTGTCTTGTACTTACTTTTATTTCGAATTAGATGTAATATGCCTTTTGCTGTTATGAAATTACATTGGTGTTCTTCTAATTCCCCATTCCAGTATGACCAGCAGAGTGCAGCTGAAGCAGCACAGCGCTGGTAGGTATTACTGAACAGAGCGATTCCAAAACAAGTTTATATCTGAGCTTTTCTTTTTGCATATGGAACGCATTAAAAGCGAATTACCAAATTTGCTTTATTCCCCGTTATGTTAACGTTCTGTTATTTCTCCCTGGAGCTGGACTGGAGTTCTGTTCGGCTTTGGTGGCTCAGACATCGGCTGAGCTAAAGCTGCTAACAACGCAACATTTTCCCTCTCCTACCATAAACTTTGCTTTTCTTCAACATGGACATGAGTAGCTCTGTTTGTTATTTTGACATCAATGCTTACCTGGTGGCTAATTGATCAGGTGGTTCTGACTGTGGTGGTTCTGACTGTGTCAGAACCACCTGGACTGAGCTGGTTTCATTAGAGGGAGCTCAGACTTTTCTTGATGAAATGACTTCCCATATTTTAAGATGTTCTTCTGGTAAAATTGCATGCTAATAAGACTGCATTCTCATAATTAAAAATGCTTGTAACTTGGCCATAACACTCCATTATACAACTCACAAGAGGAATGATAGAAATAAAGCCACTTTGTGATGCTTCTTAAAAACAATGACTAGAAAAGTGTCAGAAAAACGTTCTTGTTGATTTTTTTTGTAGATATTCAGATAAAAAAATCTTTTCCCATGAATAAAGCGTTCAAGGTTATTTTCTTTCTGACTTTATTTTGTTTGCTTTACGTTTCTAAATTAATTTCATTAAATCTCCGTTGGAGCAGAACAACGTTTGGACATGTCAACTGGTCTGTAAAAGATGACCAAACATTGTGTGGTTGGGACTTCAGGCATGTTTTCCTACAGTGACTCGTGTACTTTCAGCTTTTGGTGTGTGACGGCGTGTGTAGGTGCGTGTGTTGACCAGTGTGTTGCTTAGGTAGCCGACAGGAATGTTAGCAACCAGGAGGAAACTCATGTGGAAGTTTGGGATGTTCGGAAAGGGTGTGTGTGCCTCTTTATGTGTGGAAAGTGAAAAGGGGAAGAGGTGTATATTTTTGTGAGAACACCTCACCCGGCTGCTTGTTGCTCTGACTGGAAAAGAAAACAAGGCAAGATTCCCGCTCCTGCAGCTGGAAGTTAGAAAACGCGAGATTCTGCCTCGGGCGTTTGAAATTCCTGTTCTCAAAGCCGATAGGCTGCGAGATTTAGATGTTGCCTTGCTTCAGCTCATGTTTCATTAAGAGATCTCTGCAGACTGGGTTACATGATGAAGAGATAATTCCAAACTTTGACTGTGGAGTGACAGACACTTGTCAATTTATTTGATGTTTTCTTCAGTAAACTTACTTACATAAACAACAGCATTGCTGTTCATGTCTCGTGATGCTTTTCAGAAAGTTGAAACTTCAGTTTCGATGAATGGACCTAGCAGATCCAGGTGAAAGCTAACTACCTTAGCTTAGTTGTAAAGCGCTGGAAGTTCACAGACAGGACAAAAACGCTACGGTTTCCTCAAAGCCCAAAATCTGATTCCTCCGTAGTTAGAATACACCTTCAGTGTCTCCTTTCCTTACTGCGCTACCGTTGTTGTCACAACGGTAAACACCTCTACGCCTTTGCACCTGATAGTCCGGGAGATTGCAACATTTGGTTGCTTTCCCACTGCAGTCAAACAATCCAATCTTTGAAAAACCTGTTCCCCTCCTTGCCTATGGGGGCGCTGCACCAAGAACCACTGAAAGAAACAACATTTAAACCTCTAAAGAAGATACTGAACGCAACTTCCTTCTTCACCAACAAAAATGGTGGCTTCAGATTTTAGTGTTGAAGATTTCCATTTTGTCTTTGGCAAAAAAAAAAAAAAACACACAAAAAAAAACGAGCCAGTTCTCCTAGCGCTAGCACCTGATGCATGTTTGTTTTGGTGGCATTTGCCCAGAATGCCATGCATGCTGTGTCGGCATTCTGAACATAAGTTGAACCTGTTTGCAGTTCAGACTTGGCCAGTTCCTTATCATTGAGGATGTCTGGTTTGGGAATCCCATGAGCTCATGTTTGCTTTTTGCAGGTGATGTGGTTCTGCTAACGTCTTCAAGCCGTAACCTTCAGCTCAGTTCAGTTCAGGTTGTTTATATACCATCAATTCACAACACATGTCACCTCAAGGAACTTTACAAACAACTCAATTCAAGCTAACCATTCATACTTTCCATTTGACCCAGTAAGAAAGCAGGTTCCATGTATTATAGAAATTGGTTAAAAGAGTGTTAAATCCATGTGTTTTATGGGATATTTGGTTACGATATAAAACTGAAATATTGTTTGTGAAGTTTATATATGGAACCTGACATAGTTGAAATGTTGTCTTTATTCTGTTTTTATGTATGACGTTTTGTATTTTGATGTTTTCTTCCTTTGTTAGTAGTTTTGTTTATTTTTTTATTTTATTAGCCATAGATCATCCAGCCTATATCATCTGACAGGAGGACAAACAATAAAATTCAGCCTTGGCCGTAATTGACTGTATATACAGTCCATCTGGGAAGTATTCAAAGCGCTTACATTTTTCCATATTTTGTTATATTGCAGTGTTATTCCAAAATGAACTAACTTACTCCATTTCCTCAAAATTCTGCACACAAATAAACCATTATGACGACGTGCTGCAATGTTTTTGAGATTTTTGCAAATTTATAAATGTTCAAAATGTTTATGAATAAACAATATCACTCTGAAACAAATAAAAAAGTAAAAAATAAGCCAGAAACAGTTAAGATTCCTCCCTTTCAGTTGGGAATCAGAATGTGAGGGAAAGGATTTGTGAATCTGAGACAGTTTGAGTCGAAGCTCAGAGAAATAAAGAAAGAGAGAAAGAAAGAAAGGGATTTTCCAGTCTTGTTCTGTCTGCCCTGTGTTTTATTGGCCACATGTGGTCAAAAAGTTAGATCAGTCGCCACAACCACACACTGACACACTAAGTGTGTATTTGCGTCTCTGGTCATCCGTGTGTGTGTGATTTTACACAGTCTGATTAAAGATGACAGTTAGTTTATGCTGTAAATGTATTTGTGAGTTTGGGCTTCTTTGTGTACGTTTTCCTGCAACAGTCTTACATAAAACTTTGTGTAGCTGCCTTATGTAGAGGCATATGAGCGTATATGTCTGTTTATATTTATTTGTAATGTTACATTTAATTAGCTAGTTCAGCCGTGACCCAAATTGTAGGTTGTATGTCTGTGTGAGTCTGGTTGTTATTTCTGTTGCATTTTCTAAAGTTTGTGATTTAATAAAACATCCAGATGTTGTCATTTAGGTTCAGGGTCTGATAACTGATGAGATGGTGCAGTCCATCTGACATGCCTCTCCTTTTGTGTAAATTATCATCCGCGGTTTATCAACTCATGAGTCCACTTACACAATTTTTATCAATGAAATATTAAAATATTGATAATAAAGTATTTTTATGTCTTTACGGTGACTTCAGACTGAAAGAAGGCTCATATTGGCTGATGCAGTTTCCTGTCTTTCCATTATGAGATATTTGTGACCATTCTGATCCTTACAAATCTTATCGGTCCAATAATTCATATGCAACAGGAATTAATTACTTGCGAAGTTTTCAGTTAAAGTTCCTCATCTTAGCATTTAAAGAATTTAGTTGTATCAGTTCCAGTTTACACCCTTTAAATTATTAGTTTGAAGCTGTGCACACTTAAAAAAGAACAAATAAATTCAGTTTTTCATGTTTTTCTTGCAATAACAGTTCTGTTGGCTTTGTAAGGTGAATTACACACCTAGTATGCAGTAAAGTTGGCATACAGACGTTTTACATTCACTGCATAAAGGCCAAATAAATTTCTTAACTCTTGCTCAACCAGAAATACTTGAGTTGACTGAGATGATGTAATGGTGAAGGTGGGTGTGTGTGTGTGTACGAAGGGGGTCTTTCCCTCTCTGCCGCAGGATGTCAGGCTCTGTCTTCTATTCCCCCCCACTTCCTGTTTCCTGTCTCTGCAGGAAGTAGCAATGTGTTCATATCCTCTGATAGGAGCTGTTAGGAAAGCGGATGGAGGAAAGGTTCGCTGAATTAAAAAGCTTGGCATTTCTGCGATTCATACTTTTAAGGTCACACTTTAAAAGTAATAATGTGTTAATCAATTACAGCACCCATTCAGGCCACAATAATTGACTTTTAAAGTAAAAATAGGAAGAAGAGCAAGAAAACATGGAAGAAAAACATGAAAGGTGAAACTGCACCAGGTTAAAAGTTCAAAACCAAAAGGTTTCAGCTTCACACATGTGAAGACTTTCATTTAATAATTTACATGGCTGGTCTGCATCTGCACCAGTATGCGTGCTAATTAAACCTTAGCATTGTTTTTTATCAGAAAGTAAACAAGCTCTAAATGCATATGAATGACAACATGATGTTTAAAGTCTTTGGCCATTAAAAACATTGGTTCCCTGATTATATGTGCATACATACTTAGAATTTCTTTTTTTAAAGATTTCTTGAGGCTCTAGTGGCCTTTATTTGAAAGTAGCTTGACAGGAAATTAGGGATTGAGAGAGGGAGAAGACATGCGGCAAATGTCGCCAG
>CAEGAE010056879.1:0-16746 GCA_903067095.1 Girardinus metallicus
TTTAGTGAGAACGCGAGCAGCAGCATTCTGGATCAGCTGCAGCTGTTTGATTGATTTGTTGGACAGACCTGTGAAGATGCTGTTGCAGTAATCGAAGCGACTAAAGATAAACGCATGGATGAGTTTCTCTAGATCTCGCTGAGACATAAGTCCTCTAATCCTGGAGATGTTCTTCAGGTGATAGAAGGCCTACTTTGTAATTGTCTTTATGTGGCTCTGAAGGTTCAGGTCAGATTCCATCACTACTCTCAGGTTTCGGGCCTGATCGCTAGGTTTTAGTTGTAATGACTGAAGTTGTGCATTGACTCTAGATTGCTGTGGTCCAAAAATAATAACTTTAGGTCCAAAAATAATAACTTCACTTTTGTTTTTGTTAAGCTGGAGAAAGTTCTGGCACATCCACACATTTATATGTTCTAAGCATTTATTCAGTGACTGGATGATTAATCCTCTAATTTCTTGAATTTTTTCTGAAAAGAAGCTGGAAAACTGGTTGCAGGCGGCATTAGATTGAAATTCAGGTGGTAACGTGATAGGAGGGTTTGTGAGCCTATCGACTGTTGCAAATAAAGCTCGAGCTTTATTAATGTTTTTGTTTATGACATCTGCAAAGAAAGCTTCCCTTGCATGTTTTAGTGTTGAGTGATAGTTGTGTAGTTTTTCTTTATAGATGTCATAATAGACGTGAAGTTGAGTTTTACGCCATTTCCGTTCGGCCCTACGGCAGAGTTGTCTTGCAGACTGAACTGTTTGTGCATTTCTCCATGGAGATTTCTTCCTACCAGACACAACCTTCACTTTAATGGGGGCAATGGAATCAATGATGTTTGAAACTTTAGACTGAAACTTTTATGCAGACACGCAACGCATAAATGTGAAACGGAAGGAAATACGTGGTTTGCCATTTTATTTTCACATTCAGTCCCTTTTATTGTGACATTTTATCAGGATAAACTTTTCCTGTGTTAGGTGAGCTAAGATTACTAAAATTATTTCTATCTGCTGAGCGCTACGGTAACGAGATAGACAACTTTTAAAATCGTTTCATGTATTTCCAGAGTATTTGGTCTAATTGACTTTAAATTTTCTGTTATTCGTCTTGAAAGCAAAATATTTATATATCTTTTGTACAGTTTTGGCTTAATTGCTGCTCTGAATATGTTATTCGTTCGGCAAACGGCCTCTTTTTGAGTCTGCGTACTCCAGCTAACCATTAATCCATTACTAAATTAGTTGACAATTATTTCAACAAACCATTAATCGCAATTAATCAGCCCTATAAATGAGCACACGTGTTGAAAAAGATGCTCCAGAGATGAGCTCAGAATCAAACTTTTTGGCCAACGTGCGTTCATACAGCGTGCCGCCTCCACGGTGAAACACGGTGGTGGCAGCATGATGCCATGGGGATGCTTTCCTTCAGTACGGACAGCACAATTCGTTAGAACTGATAAAGCAATACTTACCAAGATAGAACATGTTCCAGATGACATATTTGTATTTGAAGAGCATGTCCTCGTTTTTAGCCTTGAGGTTCTCAGTCAGACCCTCAATGTCACATTTATACAGCAGGTCCAGCAGCAGAATGCTGGGCACCCTGAGGGCAATGTTGGCCACTTCATCCAGACGAGGCATTTTGGCTGCAACCAAGTCTTTGGTCACACTGGAGCCCGTTTGTCACATGCTTGTTTGGGAGAGGGGGGAGGCTCAGGTTTCCCTGTGCTTCAACACACTTTTCCGTGTCTTATCATCTAAAAAAACACAACAACAAAACAAACAGAATGTAAGCTAGCAGAGGAAGGACCCAGAGCCTACAATTCTGCGTTTTAACCCCCAAAACAAAGGCAAAGTCTTGCTTTATTGTTCGAATTTGTACAGTACGAGAGGCTGAGGTAGGCGATAAAGCGGATGTTTGTGGTAAAGCAGCTAAAAGTAGCGGTGGTTCACTTACTTCTCACAGTGGCAGACATCCCAGCCGAGCAGCCATTTGCTAGCCAAAGCTAACTCCAGCTGGTCAGCCCTCGCAGCGACCATATTTTCACAGCCGTGCCCAGATGTTCATCCCCCAACTTCGGCCTCTCAAGCACTACAGCTACACCTGTCACTGGAACCGATAAATGAGGCGGTAAGACCCGCGCGACAAGAGGATGAGTAAAGTGACTTCATATGCGGTGTTGTGATTCGGTGCGCCTGCGTGGCCACGTGTACACGTCAGAAGAAAAGAAGAGCCAATCAGGTTGAGGTATTTTACGTTTCAAAGTAAAAATGTGTGCCTTGGGTCACGAGCTATGTCAAGAAGAATAACATGAATAACCACTTTTTTTTAATCGTCGTTTTTGTTCAAATTTAAGGTGTAAAGTGGTTGTATAATGTCTGACATTGTAAAAGAAAAAAAAAAGAAACGAATATTGCACCTTGCCGAAGAATGTATACCCTTTGAACTTATTCTTATTTTTTTCACGTTATACGTAATAACCAATATTATTAAAATGTGGATGTAGTAACATGCAGGTTTTAAAAGTTTTCCTTTAAGTGGAGCTGTTGGCATCACTGTATATACATTTCTTGATAAAGACGTATGTATAAGGAAAAGGCAAAACAAAATATTTCTGCTTTCTATTTTTAATTACGTTAGTTTTGTTCCTCCCTAACAGGGACCAAAACTCATTATGGAGTCCATCTTTGTCGTGATGGACTAGACAATGGACGGAAAATTGCATTGCATTTCCACAACAGAATATCAGTAAAAGTACAAGGAAACATATGCTTACGTTTTTATTTCTTTTTTATTTTATTACCATTTTTCTTGTCAATATTTTTTCCAAAAGTTTTATGTTTGCCTTTGTTTTAAAACCTTGAAAAATTAATTAAATCATGGTTCTTTACTTTAATTAATAACGAACATCTGTAGGGGTATAAATGCCTTTGTGACTCAGTGTAGCTTTTCAGACTTTATGCAACTGTGGTTATTTTTCAAATGACTCTTTACTGACACTTAAAAAATTAAATAAAAATCTACACCATTGCCTTCTTTATTGGTTTGAGTCATTAAATGTGGTTTTGACTGTTTTCACTGTGTCCTCTAACAGAAGATCATCCTGTTGATATGCAACTGACTGATTCTCACAGCAAAACAGATGCTTTGTCTTTTTTTCTTTTTTACTGAACAGCTCAAGACGCCGAGTCCCGGCACGTACAACGCAGCTGCTCTGCATCGTGTCACACAGGAGGTGACTAAGAAAAAGAACTGGTGCATTTCCTGATCAGTTTATAAGCTGCATGTCTTATCTCTAAAGAGGAAGGAAGCTTTTCTTCATACAACACAGGTTATTAAATCTAAACTCTGATCAAGTGAGAAAAAAAAGAAGAAAAAACTTTCTGATCCTTGAGTAATATAATAATATTATCAGCTTCTGATATACTCCCTGGAGTCTGTCCAAGGGACAACACTCGTTACAGTAACGTAACCTGTGTGCATTTAGCTGCTGTGTTCTGTTCACACAGGTGATGTGTAACGGATGCGGACATTTCGCAGAGTTACAGACTCAAAGTACGGCAGAAGAGGTGGAAACTTTAGAAGACAAAACACGAATGTGTCCATGGAAAATGGCTAAGTCGAAAAGCGTTCAGGTTAGATGACATGAACATAAACTGTCAGTTTTAGCACCGATGCAGATCAGCTTCTTCTAAGACTCGTTGTTAGAGTGGCTCTACCACAGAAAACACCAATCAGTGATGATTACTATTAAAATGTGCAAAAGATCTGCTGGTGTAAAGTGACATCAAATATCACCTGCCACATGAAAATTGGTACGCTGTAACTGCTTCCCGTCTTCCTGAAGCACAGGATGCACCTGCTCAGCAAAAATATTCACGTTTAGCATTTACATGTGAATTACTTTCTAAACAACCTTTTTTTGTGTGTGTTAAATGCCAAATATTGTGCGTACACACAGATATAAGATGCTATCCAGTGGTAACGTTCTGTCACTTATAAGGGCACAATGACATCAGAAGAGGCACAGCAGTTAGGCTAATCGGTTAGCTTTAGTGGAAAAATGAAAGCTAACCGAAGGGACTGAAGCTAAATAAAGGGACGATTTCCGCAGTATATTTTGTGGAATATATGTTAGATATCCACAGCTTCTTCTAATTCAAAGATTCAGGAATCATTCCAAGAATAAAACAAATATAGACAAGGATGTTTTGTTAGTACATGTGTAAAATGTTTTCGGCACACAAACCAACATCAGTTCCGCAAGGCTCTGATCTCGGACAAATTCTTTTTCTTTTTTGTTTTTAGAAAAGTTAATTCATATTTATTGTTGAAATGACTGTTTTTGCCATTCGCTACTCCTCAAACCTTAATCACAGCTACTGCGTCTAATCAGTTAGCACATCTATAGACTTGCCTTGGAGGCCTCGTTGACCTTTGCGAACTTTTTGTTACATAAACTCTCAACCCTAGATACATTCTTCATTTTGGTTTTTGCTTGTTGAAGCATTTTAGGTGGAACTTGATTTTGAAATAACTACGTACTTAACTAAAGTGGGTCATTATAGGCCACTAAGACGCACATTTCATGCTGAGTTTGACATTTTTCGTGGGAATTGAGCTGGAATTTTAGCTGGGAGGGAGAAAAGGAGAGAGAGAGAGAGAGAGAGGGGCAAAGAGAAGGAGGTGGGACTCAAAGAGGAGGGTTGGAGGTCTGGGTCCATCAGGGTATTTTCTCTCCATCACAGCTCTGCAGGAGGAAGAAAACAAAAAGAAGAGAAAGAAGGAAAAAAAAAAAAACCCGAGCAAAATGGAAAAGTCATTGTGCGCCTTGGCTTCTTTGCTCTCTCTCGTTGGTTTTATACGGGGAGCTGAATGGACGGTAGAGAGTTTTTCTCTTTTACCGAACTATACGACCCCTGAGTCAGCGAAGTGGACCGAGGCTCCGACCGCGGCGGAGCGGAGAGGAGACGGAGCGACTACGGCAGCAGGAACAGAGCAGCTCCGCTCCACGGCGAGTCCTGCGGTCAGTGAACGCAACGTCAGGGCAGACAGGCGGGGAGAAGAGGAGAGACGGGATCCCAAAACAAAAGATGATAAGAAAGCAAAACTGGGTAAGGCTGAAAATCAAACAAGCAAAAAAAATTTTAAAAATCCTTCCGGAAAGCTGTGTGTGAACGTTACTCAGTTTCAATTAAACCCACAGTTAATTAACTGATGCATTCAGGGACATTTCAGGCGTCAGTTTACCACTTTGTGTTTCATATTGTGAAATAAATAAGTTTGAATTTTCTTGTTCTTCTGATAATCTCGTTCAACCTTCCACTTCACTGGAGGAGCAGAGAGATGAATCTGACTTTACATAACCTCGCACACGTTACATACAGCGCCCTGTAAAAAAAAACAAAAAAAAAAGTAAACTAGGAACAAAATGTTTCACATTCTGTCTCGTATTAAACCGGAAGCTTTAATGTATTTTGTTTAGGTTGACACAGGCCAACACAAAGAGGCGTTTAATTGTGAAGTGGAAGGAAAATAACTGGTGATTTTGAGTGTTTTTTACAAAAAGGCGTGGGGTTGGAAGCGTCTTTGAACAACACTTTGTTTTAAGCTTTACCACATTTTCAATTGGATTTAGATCTGGACTTTGACTGGGCCATTGGAACACATTGGC
Source organism: Girardinus metallicus (assembly GCA_903067095.1). Taxonomy (NCBI): domain Eukaryota; kingdom Metazoa; phylum Chordata; class Actinopteri; order Cyprinodontiformes; family Poeciliidae; genus Girardinus; species Girardinus metallicus. Next base: position 5,670 of record CAEGAE010056879.1, read on the forward strand.
TGTTTAGGGTAATTGCTGTGCTGGAAAGTGAATCTTCACCCCCCCCGCCCCACAGTCTCATCCATCTTTTTTACAATTCTGACTGGCTTTCCTATCCCTGTTGAAGAAAAGAGTCCGTAGCATGATGCTCCCACCGCCGTGCTGCCCGGTTAGGATAAGTTTGCTGAAATGCACCAAAACAGTTATTGAAGATTATACTGTACTTCAAAGGGTAAGTAAGTAGTACATTTAGGTTGCTAAAAACCTTTATTTGACAAACAGTGATCATAAGAATTTATTTATTTTTTTAAATTTCCCATAACATTTAAGGTGTACGGGAGAAGAGGAGGATTGGGGAAAAAAAAAGACTTTTCTCAGGATTCTGAGAGGAAGAAAATCCAGAATTTGGGTGGGAACAAGTCAAAATTCTGAGAAAGAAAAAATCTTTTTCAGTGGTTCCTAATCCTGTCCCATAAGTGTGTCTTCCTTTATCTTAAAGTATATTTCACATCCCACACCCAAACTCAAAATGCATTTTTGATTAACCGCAACATTTCTCGTCGTTAAGAATCCATAAACCTGTCTGCAGCCGGAGCTCCTCTCACGTTGCTCTTGCTAAACTTTTTTTTGTTTTTTTACTTCGTCTCAGATTACATCCAAATGTGTCTTGGTTTTATCTGCATCCTCCTCCGTCCCGACCCGGCCTTTGGAGGAGGCGAGGGCCTCAAACGTTCCACTGAGCTGATTAGCGGTATTTCACATAACAACCCGCTCAAAACCTCATCTTTGCGTCATCCATCTTATGTTTCACATTCGTCAACAAACCAGAAAGCGGGCTCTTAACCCTCAAGTTGTCACAGTTTCCCGCTGCTGCCGAGGAACTGCGTTCGGAGGCGTCATACGTTACGTCTTCCTAACTTGTTGTTTTGCTCACAGACTGCCCTCCGCTCGGCCTGGAGTCGCTGAGAGTTGACGACAGCCAGATGCGAGCCTCGTCCCAGGAGAGGACGGGTCTGGGTCCCCACAGAGGGAGGCTGAACATCCAGGTCAGCCTTCGGCAGAGCTCACTGAGAAAACACAGAAAAGTCACAGCTTGAGATCTTGAAAAAAAGGGCTAGCATCTGCGAAATTATTGCCCGTTATAGAAATAATGCACAGCATGTAACGGCAAAAGCTTACCAACTCTTTGGAAAAAGACTAAATACCCTTTCAAATAAATTAGAACGTTATTAAGCAGTACATTTGTATCAGGAACTTTATCACAAAAATAGATTCATTCCACACAGATGGATGTTTGAAAGCCTTTACTTCTGTTAGTTCCGCTTACAGTTCATGAAAACATGACGTTTAAAATTAGGATATTACATAAGACCAATTAAATAAAAAAAAAACATAAAAAAATGAATGCAGAAATGTGGGCTTACTGAAAAGTATATGCAATACCCAATTTTAGGATGTTACTTTCAAAAGATACTATTAATCTGACAAACTTAAAGTCCATATTCCAATTTATTGAACAGATTCTGTAGCCGTCCTGATTAAAGTTTACTACATGATCAGAACGTTTACAAGTAAAACGTTATACGCTGTGTTTGATAAGTCAATACACAGTAAATCAGATTATTATATAAAAAGAAAAACTAAAACCTGAGTCCACATCCTCAGGCTGCAGACTCAAGCCGTCTGCAGCCTCTTACAGGTTTTCTTGTAGGTTTCACCAGGAGCGTTACAGCTTTCGCCGCGATGTGCTACCGGATATGAAAAAGTTTATTACAAATTGCTTTGAGTTTATGTCAAATGTAAAAAAAAAAGGGAGGAGAAAATGAAAGGGGAAAGGTGGGGAAAAGATTGAGAGGCAGGGAAGGAGAAAGGAGCACGGAGAGAACGCCTGAAAGTCTAGACCTGCAGAAAGAGAGAAAACAAAACCCGAAAACCGCCGTGGCAAAGGACATGCGCATATATAACAGTTATAGCGTCACTGGAAAAATAGTGTCTTTGAGCCAACTTTAAAAAGGTGCGCTCTAATTTTATTGCAGCTAATTTCATTAGTTTTGCTCAAGTGATATATAGTTCTGATTTCAGAATTATTCAAATCAGATAAAAATAAAAATAAAAAAAAATAAAATAAAATGAGCTGCAACAAATTAATGTTTTAAAGTTGGTTCAAAGAAACTTTTTTTTTTTTTTCCAAGGGTACAAATACTGAGAAAAGAGAATGGGGCTCCAGCTTTAAAAAAAAATCAGTTGATTTCCTTCATGTAATCTAATTAAAGTTTAGATTACATGAAGGCAATTTACTTGGGTGAACTTAATTTGATTACCTGCTTGATTTTACACTTGATTTTTTAAAAGTTGAATCATCCGTTTTCTTTATTCGGTGCAAGTTAATACAAGACGTATTTAGTGTAAGCCGCAGCCGAACTGAACGTGTATCTGACAAACATCTGACTCTAAAGGCCAGTTCACACGTCTCCACAGCATAATGCTGCCACCACCAAGCACACAGTCACCTCCACAGTCACCTTGGACTGCTTCTCTTATTGTCCGGCTTGTCAGCGGACGGCCAAATGCACGCCACACTTTTCAGAATTTTAATCATAATCAATATCGGAAACCTGGTATCAGTTCACCCCGCGCTCACTTTGTCCTGATCTCTTACAAACATCTGAAAGAGGTAGAGTGTGAATGTTTTTGCAAAGCAGGGCGCTTTTGTTTGTAGAACAAGTTCTTGACTTTTAAACAGTTCGTCTACGCAGGAGGTCTGTGAGAAATTAGGTTTAACACAGAGCTTAAATTTACTGCACACTCCCCGCTCCTCCGTCTGCCATCTGAAAGCAGTTACGCTGTAAGTAGGCCAACTTATGCAACACCGAAAAACTCCCAGGCAATGTTTCCCACTGATGGACTTTGCAGCTGACAAAAGAAAATAAAGAAGAAAGACATGTTTTTCTTCCTCTTCCTTCCTTTTTTTTTTTTTTTTTTTTTTTTTAGTCAGGGATTGAGGACGGAGATCAGTACGACGGAGCCTGGTGCGCCGCGTTCAAGGACCAGCACCAGTGGCTGGAAGTGGACGCCCTTCACCTCACCCTGTTCACCGGAGTCATCCTGCAGGGCAGGAACTCTATCTGGAGGTCAGGTACTATCACAGTTCTCTATGACTGACACACACACATCCATGCACACACACAAGTAAAAATAAATACATGTGGTCACAATCAGTTTATTACGGAAATCACATTTCATTTTTTGTTGCATCAGCGACTAAATGTAATGCGTTTGGTCGGTGTTGCAGTTGGGATTGGGTTGAGACCTACAAGGTTCAGCTGAGTAACGACACCGTGGAGTGGCAGACCTGCATGAACGGAACAGAGGAGGCGGTAAGATCTGTCATTTGATCTTAGGAGACTTTTGAAGCTGTCCTAATACGTCATTTTTACCAAAAATAAACTGTTTTTAATTGGAGGCTTCTTCAAATTCAAATTCAAACTTATACAGACTGATACAGGAGCTCTTCTCTGCCTGCAGCCATTACTATTTACAATAACTCTTTAAAAAAATTTTTTTTAAATAAATATGCATTTAACTTCCCTTTGTTATCAACAAAAGATTTTTGAATTTGAATTCGGCGACTATCTCACCAGTAGCTTCAAGTATGGGTGGTCTAACTTCCACTCCTTTCCAAATATTCTGGGTCCACTTTTGTTTAATCTTAATTTAAATGTACTATGTGAAAAATGTCAGTTTTATGCAGATAATATTGTTCTGGTGCTTTTAATCAAAAACTGTCAACTTTTAATGTCTAACAGGCCAATTTTCATCATCTTAAGATTATTTTAAAAGCAGATAAATCTTGGTCAGGATTCTCTCATAAGAGAGATTTCTGATCTCAATGGGTTTTTCCTGGTGATATAAAGGCTAATAAATAAATAATGCAGTGGGAAATGAAAAGCAGCTGTGAAGAAGTAGACAGACTTAAACAAACTCAAGGAAAAATTCAGCCGTTTCATAACGACAAAGTCAGACGTAAAACACAAATTAAGCTGAAGCCCAAAGTCATCCGGGGTTTGTTCTGAGTCTGCAATCTACTTGTTTTTCCTTCAACGCCACATGTCCATCTTTGGGGGGAAAAAAAATTGGATTTCTTTCCAGGAAAAAAGTAGGAGAAAAAGAAGGGGAAAAAAAAAAAGTCTACTCTGTTTTCTGTTCCATTCCAAGACAACTCCCGATGCCAAGGAGGTCATGTTTTCAGACGGCTTGTCTCTGAAACATGTGGAGACTTTTGGAAAATAAAAGCATGGCTCTGATCCGTAGTTTTCTTTACTGTTTGCAGAAAGATTTACTTTACAGAAAAAACATAAACTGAGGGTCAAACTACACAAAGTACTTTGTATACTGACCTCAAAAGAATGCAAAACTACATCTGATTAGAACATAGATTGTGGAAATAAGGCAGTACTGCTTTCTTTTATTGTTAATATATATTTTTACAGTAAAAGCTTTTGAATGGAAATGTAGGTGGCCATTATAATCATGCCTGACAAGAAAGTCACTTCCATTGAATACTTTAGTGTCCTAAATCTTCAAACCAACAGTGCCATGGTAAAGTATTGAACTACTTCATATTTCATCGCGTTGCTGTCACAAACTTTAAGGTATTTTATTGGGATTTTATGTTAATAAGTGGTGGGTCCCTATTGGATCCAGCCCCCTTGATAACTAGACGAAGCTTTTGCTACAATTACAAGGGTAAGACCTTCGAGGTATGAAACTAAAATTCTTTTACTGTCCTTGCCTCTTTATGAAATCCCGATAAAAAGGCATTGTGTACGATTATTCCCTGAATCGTACAGATATTCGAAGGGAACCAGAACCCGGAGATTCCTGTTCTCGGGCTCCTTCCCGTTCCCACTGTGGCCCGTTTCATCCGCATCAACCCTCAGACCTGGTACTCCAACGGGACCGTCTGCCTCAGGGCTGAGATACTGGGATGCCGTGTCCACGGTACGCATACGTTTACCCGGGTCTGAACCACAGAGTGTGTCACCGCTAGCGAGTCATTGCCATGCATCTGACTCTACCTGAGGCGAGTCCAGGTCAGCAAAACCAAGTTACTGACATCTTCGTCGGTCTTTCCCCATAGATCCAACAGATCTGTACCCCGACCAGCAGGAAAGAGGTTCGAGGGATAATCTGGACTTCAGACACCATGACTACAAAGAGATGAGAAAGGTAAAGCCAGACGATGAGTAACCGCAACTCCCATCAAGCTGAAGCGGAAGGTCTTAGTCAGACTGTTGGCAGATTGGCTCCAGATTTAACCCCTCCGAAAGCGTTCTACCTCAGCATATCTTTCCGACCCTGCAGCTCATGAAGTCCGTGGCTGAGGAGTGTCCGGACATCACCCGCATCTACACCATCGGGAAGAGCTACACGGGCCTCAAACTCTATGTCATGGAGATATCGGATAACCCTGGGAAACATGAACTCGGTAAGAACTGCTAAAGAGATGAGATGAATCCTCGATTCTAGATGCCAGGTGTCTGAACGTAGGGACGTATCCACCCACTTTTTTCACTTCTGATGCCGATATCCATATTGATATCTGAGGGTTAGTATTGGCCGATACAGATCCAGAAAAACAGCGCTAAATGGACTTAAAATGTTTATATTTTTTATCTTTTAAACACAGTCATAAATATACTGAATTACAGTTTTATTCAATATGGCTACACACTTACATACACCAATAGCTTCACTAGCTTGGTCAAACATTTAAAAATAACCCAATTTAATTTGTTCACTCAGTGCGATTATGGGTATAACAGACAATGTAAAATAAATAAGAAACTGAAACCGATAAAAACAAAAAAATGTTCTTTCAAATGGTTCAGAAAGTTCAACTAGGGATTCTAAATGTAATGTAAAAATAAACAATAAAGCATGAGGTCATTCAGAGCACAAAGCATAGAATTAAACTGAATAGATGTGGCCTTACGGATCGAGGACGTTGTCACTGATACCTGATCTAGAATTTTTTTTTAACATCAGGATTGATATAGATATTATTATCAAACCGGAGCATCCTCAATCATATTTCAACATAAGTCAAAGGTTAAACGAGTAAATGCAAAATTCAGTTCAAACTATTCATTTTTATTCTTAAGGGGAACTTAAGGGGAAAACCCAAATTAACATCTTCTAAACTAATTTAGATTAAACATTAGATGCAAAAGCTCTAGCGTGCTCCCGCTTTTTTCATCTGAGAAATATTTTTGGCAAATTTAGCTCTAAACTGAAAACACTTTCCCAAAAACTGTGGTTAATCAAGGTTCATTCATGATTTTATAGGAAAGGTCTCAAGTTATTGAGATTTTAGCAGCTGCAGTGTTTACACAGCCTGGTTCCTTCAGCAGAGCGACTCGGGGAGGCCTGGACTCTACAGAGGGCCTCGCTTGTGTGAACTAACTTTTTGATTTCCTTGTTATATTGTCTTCAGACATTCAGACTTGTGCTTTAATGTTAGCTTTGGTTACTCCATGTGTGCCAAAAAGCACAAATAAATCAAATGTGGTGCAGCATGTTCTGCTTTGTTCTCAGAAAAATGCATTTCTCAAATCTTTCTGTTCTTTTTTTCTTTCTACGCATTGACGGCTGCTGTTAATAAAAGTGGTTTTGTGGCTGAGTGTGACTCCGATGCAAACCACAAGGAAGGCATGAAGATTTGTAGTTTCTGAGAACTTTGCAGATACTGCAGCTGTAAAAAATAAGGTTCAAGTGTGGATACAAACATCAAACTTAGCATAGCATGCTCACACCTCAGTTCCTATGTTTTCCATATTTCCTATAAGCTGCTTGAATTTCAGGACGACGGCCGTTTTTCAAAACCAACTATTGCCATAAAATGTATCAACTTAACACAATAAAAGTCAGAAACTGAAGTTGATTACTTTGCTGTTTGCAAGTCAAACCAGTCGTCAACTGGATGGAGATTCACGTTAGCTTCCGCTAATTTTTGTTATGCGTTTAACATTAGCATAGCTTCTTGTTTAGGTAATTATAGGTTAGTGAAGCTAACGTTTTGGTTAGCTGTGCCCACTGCTGATTTTAGTACAAATTTATATGTTTCCTATGGTTCAAACTATGTAGCTATGATTATTTTAACTGGTCATTTTATTGCAAAAATTCTTTTTTCATGACAACTGTGGTGGCCATCTTGAAAAATCAAAACATTATCAATAAATATGATTCCATTGGTCCAATTATGCATGATTTGACACCAAAAAAAAAAAAAAATCAATCTGTGATAAATATTGTCATATTTGGAGCACAAATAAATCTTTCTTGATGACCCTGGTGGCTGTCTTGAAAAATGTCCGCCATCTTGAATTTTTGGGTGGCTAATCTGTTTCTGAAAACAAGTTTGTTTCTTCAAATTCAATTAAATTTAAGCTCCAAAATTTGATCCCAAAGGCAGATTAAACGACGCCTCCTGGTGGCGACGTGCTGCGCTGCATTTTATTTAGAGGCATCAGAGCGCCAGCAAACAACTGCATGTCACAACTTTTAGATTTTTAAAATATGACTTTCTTTCCACTTCACAATATCACACCACTTTACATCGCTCCATTAAATAAAAGATCCGGCAACATGAAGGACACAGCAGATGTGAAACCTTTGAAGGATCTTGAATACTTAGATTTTTTTTTTTTTTACATTCAGGAATGTCCGCTGGTAATCGAGGCAATCGGAGCTTGACAGTGGTCCAATTCAAAAGTGTTTCTCAAAACTCTAAAAATGTAATCTGAGTGAGGAATCTGCTCCTTTATTTCCTCCCCTGGACTTTGAAGAAAAATAAGAGCCAGAGTTTAAATAAACTCCATTACCCCTCCGTCGACCCATTATAATTACTCCCTCATTTATTTATTGGTGATCAAAGAGGCCCTCTAAATTGTCCTCTTGGCAGGTGAGCCAGAGTTTCGCTACGTGGCAGGGATGCATGGAAACGAGGCACTGGGTCGAGAGCTCGTCCTGAACCTCATGCAGTATTTATGCAAAGAGTACAAAAAGGGCAACCAGCGCGTCGTACGGCTGGTCACAGAGACGCGGATCCACCTGCTGCCCTCCATGAACCCCGACGGACATGAAGTAGCTTACAAGAAGGTAGGTACGGCTAGACAGAGTTCATACAGAGCCGTCAGAAAGTCTTCACAACTATTCTTATTGCTTTCTTTAAAGAAAACAATAAGAATAGTTTTCTTTCAAGGGGCAGTGTTTTGCAAGAATCAACTTTTTTGAACTTTACGTCATGTTATGATGTTATCCTGTCATCAAAAACAAAGCTGGAGTGTTGCCTCGATTCTTTCATGCATGTTTGAAGAATTTTTTTGCTTCTGAATGACTCGTGGAAACCATTCAATTGTGCAAAATCCCTGGGTGAACCTGGCGCCGCCTTCGAGGATGTCCCCAACTCAGCTCCTTCAGACTAGCCAGCAGCAATTAGCAAACCACCTGGTGGAAACTGAGCATCTCATTATACGAGCTGCTTCTCAGTGAAAGGCAGGTAAAAATGTTAAAGGGTTAATAGAGGAGCCATGTTGTGATGACTTCCTGAAGGCGGAGTTTCAGAAAGAGCAGGAGTTTCTTAAAGAGACAGAGGCCCAACTTCAAGGTGCTACAAAGTCAAATTCCTTTTAGGTCATATTTGATATATGCAGCATTTTTGTAACAACTGACGGTACCATACTTTCTTGATTGTGCTATCGTCAAGTAAGTACAACACTTGATTGTAGCACAATGTATTTTCCAGCCACTGTAATGGAAAATACATAATGCTGCTCCTTTAAAAAGGGGCTCTACATAAACACCCTATAATGACAAAGTAAAATAGTAAATTAATCATTGGACAAAAAAATTTCAACGCATCACATACTTAACTATTCTCAGAATTTCCACAATACTGTCCCGAAGCACGTTTGGCAGATGTTTTTGCTCTGTTTCACCATGTAAATACTTCAATTTTGTGTTACTTTAAAAAAAAAAAAAAAAAGAAGAAAGAAAACTACCCTAAAATAGATTTTAGGTCTGTAATGTCACAGAATTATGGCAAAGGGGCATTTTACAGCTGCGTTGTACATCATCGTATTTGAATGTGTTCGTTGACATTCCTGACGCCATGTCCGATGGGCTGATCCGATTGGCTTCAGGGCTCAGAACTGGCCGGCTGGGCCGAAGGGCGATACAGCTACGAAGGAATCGACATGAATCATAACTTCCCAGACCTCAACAACATCATGTGGGACGCCCGGGAGACTGCAGCTGATCCATCTAAAGTATCCAACCACTACATCCCCATCCCAGAGTACTACACGCAGGAAGACGCCACGGTAAGGAGGAGTAACTGGGGTTTTTACCCCCACAGGAGGCAAAATTCACAAGTTTAAATGTCAGATTTTCTGAATTTTTATAACTCTGTACACCAGATATTGGATTCTTTAAATGAATTTCACAGGCTAGCAATCTTCAGAGCTCTGAACTTTTGCATAAAAACATTTTTAGAGAGAGAAGCACAGGCATAAGATGAAGAAGTATATCCTTAAAATCTGGATTTAGCGGCACGCAATGCTTGGATTGGGAAACATTTCCTAAGCCAAGAGCCAGACGTTTTCCTGAGAATAATCCTGCTCAGTCAGTTTCCCTGTTTACGGAAATGAACAGCTGAATCTTTTCCAAGTAAAAGAAACCGGAAAACCTGAAAATGACTCCTAATGTTGTCATTTCGAGCAGAAAGAATTTGTGGTTTCCATTTAAAATCGGCATTTTCTTTCCAAACATTGCTTCGCATTAGTATTTCCACCCTCTTTTTTTCCCGATCTCGTCACATTACATCACAACCTTGTGTGATTTTATGACAGAACATCAAAAAGCAGCACATTACAGTGAAGTGAAACACGAAGGATGCGCGCTTTTCCCCTTTTCCAATAAGTAAAAGTCTAAAACTTGTCGCTTGCATTGGGTTCAGCCCCCCAATACCTTATCACTCTGGTATTTTTCTCTCTGATATGATACTCCCTCCATCTTCCCATCACGTCTGGACACAAAAATACAAATCTTACCCAGTATTTTTGTCCAGTTTCTAGTGCAAATATCTCCCTAGACTTGATAACATAGCAGTAAGTAACTCCTTACTATTGATTCAAAATTTCTAGATTCATCGGCAGATTTTTTCGCTTTCAATCTGCCATTGGAACCGGCACTTTTTCATCCATGTTAAGGAATTGCTTGAAACAAGCTCCTATGTCTTGCCGAGAAGTTTCTCGTGACCTTCTGTGCGTTTGTCTCATTTCAAGCATACTAAGATATTTGTACGAGAACTATAGACCGAAAATACCCGGTAGGATATTTCCATTTCCTAAATCCAAAAGTTATGAGAGTGCGGCCAGCTTGTTTATCTTAAAAGCAAAGAAAAAAAAAAAAATCTGTTTCCGTCTCGTCAGACCAGACCAGCGCCTTCCTCCACGTGTTTCTCCTTATGGCGTCTTTTAACAACTGCTTCCTTCGTGCCACTCCTCTACAAAGGCTCCATCTGTGGAGTGCGCACTAAACAGTTGTCAGTCACATTCACTCGTATATTCATTTTCCTTCCACTTTGTGTCGCTCTATCACGTAAAAACTAAATAAGAGAGATTAAAGTTTCTGGTGACATAAGGGGGCAGGGGGGGGAATTGTGGCCACGACTTAATAACTCGTGTGAATGTCTTAATAATGACTTGTTTAATGCGTTGGAACGTTTTAATATCTCGTGGGAACAACTTAATTAACAAGTCTTGTTAATTAAGTTGTTCGACCGCTCGAGGCCACGACTTAATATCTCGCGTGTCACCGTCAAACAGGCTCCGTAGTTAACGCCATGACACATGCAAAAAAAAAAAAAAAAGTTCCGTTTCTTTTTTTTGTTTGTTTGTTTGTTTTGTTCTGTTCCCCGCCCGGGCTGCACAGTGGCGCAGTTGGTAGAGTTATTGCCTTGCAGCAAGAAGGTTCTGGGTTCGATTCCCGGCCCGGGGTCTTTCTGCACGGAGTTTGCATGTTCTTCCTGTGCATG
>CAEGAE010056880.1:0-33743 GCA_903067095.1 Girardinus metallicus
CCCCGGGCCGGGAATCGAACCCAGAACCTTCTTGCTGCAAGGCAACAGCTCTACCAACTGCGCCACTGTGCAGCCCTGTCTGTATATATTTATTTGGTTTCACATTTATGATTCTCTGGGAGAACTAGTGGGTTGGCCAACATTTTCAAGAGGGGGCCATGGCCTCCAATGATCCACATTTGCCGGCGGCCCTGGCATCAGTTGTGGTTCTACAATCCACTGGACCTGTTCTGGTGAGTGAGGCTGACTTCAAAGCCATGCCACATTTTACAGTTCTATTTGTGAAAAATGTGGAAAAACCATCAATGATTATCTTTCCATTTACTGATATTTGTGGGACAAAATGAAGAGAAATTATAAAAAATTACATTTCCAACTAGAAAATTTCTGAAAAAATTTAAATGGGGTCTGCCAAAGTGTGTGTGTGTGTGTGTGTGGGAGGGGGGGGGGGTTGTCTGTTGGAATCCAGTATCCTGATCTGACCAGAATCAGGGGTTCTGCTATGCTAAAAATTAGCAACAATATTAGCTTCAGTGGGGTCAGTAGCATGTGGGGTATCACCAACATGTGGACGTACATTGACTTATTCCATTCAGTATGATAAATGTGGCTAATATATAAAAACTTGCTGGAATGCTTATTTTAGGCAAAGGCTAATGTTAGCATGAGGACTATCACTACCATGTAGAGCGATTAGCATGTGATGTGACAGTGTCACATTAGTATGTGACAGTGTCACATGCTAATTTGTAGACTGTGACTAGTTTGTAGACTGTGACTTACTCACAGTCTACACACAGTGGCTTACTCTACTCAGTAATATATAGGCTAAAATTAGTCAAAATGCTAAGGTTAGATTAAATGCTGTCAGTAGCATGTGGGGTATTACTGGCAATATTGACTTACTCCATCTAGTATTATAAACATAGCTACTGAATAAAGAACTGTTTAAAATACTTATTTTAGCTATAAGGGTTAGCATGAGGGGTACACTTAGCATGTAGAGCAACTAGCATTTTGACACTACCAGTAGTATGTCAGTTATTACGCCAGACAGTTTACATACATTGCTATGGCAGGCCCCAATAATGTCAGTTTTGTTTTTTTAAATCAAAATTGTTATTGTAGGAATTTTTTGATACAATAAACCCCTATTCCTGAGGTTTGAATACTTTTGCAAGGCCCTGATAACTGAGGACTAATGCCATCAGTTCCACATTCTTTTTAAGCAGAGGGTGAGAACATATTGCGCAAGTGCTGGACAGAAAATAAAACAAATCTTTTACGGCACTGCCAGAATGATTAGCATTGTTTCTGCCGGAGCTTTATTCTTTCATTTTTTTAAAATACACACAGCTCACAGCGTGTTTAGAGAAGGGTAGAAAATTCTGTGTGTTTCTTGAAAAGCAGCCAAGGCCAGCTCACAAAGAGTAATATTTGCTCTGGGTTTTGTTGGAGCGATCCAGACGTGTGATTGGAAAAAGATGTGTGGCAAACAAACAGTGAACTCTGATCCACGGAGGAAAAGGGGCTGTTCAGCTCACACACACTGAATGATGAGTTGTCAAACTACTTCTATTATAATCAGTTTATATACGCCGCATTGCATCACGTCACCGTGAGGTATAATCGTGTTTACATTTTAACAAACTTTTTCAGGATCAGTCGGTTGACTGCTGCCATCGTGTGGCCGTATTTAGAACTGCAGCGCCCAGTTATGAAACACGTGACTCATCGTTTCATGGCTTTTATCTGCATAGTCTTTTGTGACATGTTAGCAACATCAAGACGACTTCCTGTTAAACATCAGTGGAAGCACGGAGCACTTATATAACACTGCAGGCCCGAGATGAGCCACATCCTGATTTGTAGTTTTCTTTCCTGAACGTGTGACTCGGTAGATTTAGTTCTTATGTTAACGTTTTTTAAAAAGGTAATCTTGGTAAAACACATAATTTTATGGAAAGATTAATCTTCTCACAATGTTTGTGTCCAGTGAGACATGTAGCAAACCAGTAATTTAAATACGGGCATCCTTGTAATAATTTTAAATGTTACGAATAGTTATTGGCAACAACTTGCCAATAATATCATAATATTTTCCCAATGTTGTAACAAGCTATGTTTGCTACGGCATCAGAGGAGGTGATAGTAAGCTAGTTTGAACGCTGACCACTCAAAAGAAACATAATAAAAAATAAATTAATATCTCAGCAGAGTATCAGTGCAGATTTTGTATCCTGGTTGTCCCCGATACATGAATTTTACAGATGTGTTTCGTTTAAAACAAACTGCATTGTTTTTTCTTCTTCTGCTCATGATATGGCTCATGTTATGCCAGTGTCTCTTGACAGAGAAACTCAGCAAAGCAGCAGCTTCCAAGTTTGTCTGTTTTCATTTAAGGTTTCCATGAACAAGTTTACAGTGAGTAATCCACAGACTGCATCCCTGAGAGAGACAAATTAAGGGGTACTACAGGCTTTACAAATAGGACAAATTAAAGATACTTGTTTAAATTTAGAATGTACAATAGTTTTGTGTTTTATATTGACTGGAGGGTATCTATCCAACAGCACAATGTATATTTCAATCATTAGACTTGACTTGGATTTGGGGTAAAAGAAGTGTGCCTTTTACTTTTAAATGAAAGACGTGGGACTCTACATGTGGATGTGGAGTCAAAGACTTTAGTACTGGACTCATGGTGAAAGACTCGAATCATGCAGTGGAGACGAAGACTCGAGACTTATCAGAAAGACTCTCAAACTGTCTTGAATTTGAGAGTTTTGAGACTCACCTATGTGGGCTCAAAGGCTGGAGACCTGACATTAATTTATAGTGAAAGATTTGAACCATGCAGTGCAGTGAAATTCTTGACACTTATCTTAGACTTGAAGTGAAAGAGTCGAGACTTACCGGAACTTGTGGTTAAAGACTTGATACTTAACTTGGATTTGAAATGAGAGAGTTGGTAGAAGCCAACTCTCTCATTGGAGTGAAAGACTTCAGACTGAACTTGGGTTTGAGGTAAAAGACTTGAGACTCACATGTGGGGTCAGAGACTGGACACTTGACTTGGGTTTATGGTGAAAGACAAACCATGCAGTGGTGTGAAAGACTTGAGACTTAATTTGGACTTGAGGTGAAAGAGTTGAAACCTAACTTGGTGTGAAGTAAAAAACCTGAGACTCACAGATTTGGGGCAAAGACTATAGATTTCACATGGCTTGAGGTAAAAGACTTGAGAGACAACTTGGAGCAAAAACTGGAGACTTGACTATGACTTGGTGTAAAAGACTTGAAACTTGACATGTTCTTGTCTTTCAGACTTCGTGCTTGGCTTTGTGTTATAAAGTATGATATATGTACATTGCTCCATAACTCCTTCTGAATGCCATGGATGTTAGACCTAGCAGAAGCAAGCTTTTAGTAGATTCTCCATTCTTTCTTTGCTTATAGCAATTTCGGTGACTGTGTTTCATCGCCACTCACAGGCCTGACGTAGTTATTACATCAGTTTGGACCATTTTTTGTAGGGATGTCATTTGTAGAAGCGACGCCATGATTTTGAGTAACTATTAAAAAGGGTCAAGTTGAATGATTCAGAGATTTTAATGAACATAATTATCAACATCGTGTGAATGAGGCCCCAAAACCATCTCTAGCTTAGGGGGCAGGGCCCCATAAATCCAACCCTGTTTGTACCCTTTACCACAGAACCTTGCAGACATACTTTAATGGCCCACTCAGATGATGAAGTGTGTTTCTGTTTACCTTGGATTCATTTTTGCTTTTTGCAGATGGTACACTCCTGCTAGACCCATCATGCAGAATCCCCAGCCAACACTTCATCGTAGTGCAACTGAGTGGGAAACAGCTGGGCTGGGAATTAAATCTAAGGCCATGGATCTGAGCTGGTAAGAAGGGGGATATCTGTGTAGAAATAAGCTGTTGGAAGAGAAAAGAGTTTAGAGGTATCTGGGATTTGTTCTTGAGCGCGTTTAGAATGGAGAGGGGCCTATTTCACAGCCGCCATTTTGACTTAAAAAAGAAGGGAAAACAGAGGTGTAGGTAAAAAGTACTGCATTCCATTTAGATTAAATTATTGGTTCATACATTCCAGCAAACATACAACATGCATAGATGCAAAAATGGAAAGCAGCCATTGCTAATGCAGCACATTTTCATAGTCATGAATCTCCTTAAAGCTGGGTTATGTGACTTTTGTAGAAATTACTTGTTTTCATATTTGTTAAAACTGTTTGTATGTTGGAAGGGTCGTGAAAATTTTTTTAGCTCCTCTACTTTCTCCCAGTACTAACATAAAACAACCAATCACAACCAGGAGGAGGGTCTTAGCGCTGTCATCATTCCCATGTACACGCTGTTCACACCCTGACCCTTGCTCTCTGCTACACTACAGATTAGATATAGCAGTGGCTAGTTAACATAGCCACTGATGACAGCAGATGAAGTTTTCCTATCAGAGTAAGTTGTTTCTCCACCATTAGCACATTAAGCAGTGCCTACACAAGGTTGCATAACAGCGCTAAGACCCTCCTCCTTGCTCTGATTGGTTGTTTTTGACTGGGAGTGGTGCATTTCTTCAGACAACAGCAGCAGCACAGCGAGGAACTTGATTTTTTTCACAAATATCCTGTCTCATATTATACTTTTAGGACATGGTCACAGGTTTTAAAAATATGTTAAAAGAAACAAAACAAAACATTTTTTTAAATTAAGGCTAGCTGCTTGGAGTGCAACTCAGAGTATAGTTGTTGCTCTGCAAGGAAAAGAGCCAGACGGATCGGTTGAAAAATAAGAATTAGTTTTTAATGTGTTTTTTAAATGAATAATTAAAACCAGATAGAAAAAATAAAATTCCAAGTGGATTTAACGACGCTCTGATTCATGTTCATGGACACAGACCAAAGTCTTTCACAAATGTTCAAGCCCATAAACTTCCATGCCCAAAAATCTCAAAATGTAATAAAGGTGAAATAAATCTATGACTGACAGTTAAAATGTTTTCCAGAAGATTTCTCAACCTGATGTGCGTTTACAGTTAAGTGGCCATAAGAGAATTTTGGAGGACTTCCTGCAACGGCCTCAGAGGGATTTTAAAGGTTGGAGGCCAGCAGCATCAACAACGTATGGAGACCCCCAGGCTGTACAGCCTGGGAACCAAAAACAACAGATACAATTTATACTTCTATTCCTCACTGCAGTTGTAAAATTAGTCCAAGTACGCTCATCCTTCTAGCATAACAACTACAACAGAATAACTTAAACCATTAAGTTATTCTATCCTATATAGGACATATGTTTGCAGCCTGTATTTATTAGAAGCCCTGGTGTGAACAGTCTTAAAGTAAAGTCATCTCTTGTTGCAATAGCATAAATATTACACTAAATATTTTAGAGAAATATAATATTGGAAAAAAAATCCCAAGTCTCCCAATGTGACGAAATGAGTGTTTCAACAGAATTGCCAGTAGCACACTTGCTTTAAATTAAAAATAACAGATTTTTTTTTTTTCATATGTTTCTTTTGTTTTTTTGAAGCTGATCAACACAGCGTCACGGACTCTTCTTGATACTTGGACATCTCACATCTATTAGAAAACTAAAAATGCAACATCACTGGGCCTCTACAAGGATAACAATCACAAAATGGGATCAAATCAACAGAGAAAAGGGATAAACAGACACAAAAATGAACCCAGCTCCATGGCCATTTAGCTCAGCTGCACCCTGTGAAGTCGTGCAAATTTAGAAAGCATTCAAATGTTCTCATGCTACAATCGGAGGCTATCATTGATCTGATAGGGGGTAATTTTCTAACCCACATGCAGGAAGCCTCTCAGGGCAAGATAAGTTTTGAATAGTTTCTTGAAGAGTCTTTTTTTTTTTCACAATCAGGTGAATCTTTGCTCTGGAAAACAGAATAGAATGCTTAAAAAAAATACTTTAGTTCCAGTTAGTTTTGGCTTGACTTTCTAACCAGTATGTTTGACAATTAGGCGTCAAGCTCCGTACATATGCTGTAAAATGGATTAGAAGATTGTAAACAGGTGTGACCACAACACTCATCCCAGGCCACGCCCCCGGATAATAGATCTGCACCTGAGGTAACAGCTACAGGAGCCACACTTAAAAACCATGGCAACCACGGCTTACTTAGTGTTTTGCAGCATGTACTGTCTTGTACAATAGTAATAGTACATATCACATAGGGAATTGGACTGTGCCTGGTATCTTTTGGGTATTCTGATGCAGGTTTTGGGAAATTTCTCAAATGCATAATTGAAATTTAAGTTTATTTTGGTAAAACGTGCCTTAGAATAAAAGGAGAAACTTTGCTCATCTTTCTTATATTGGAGGTATGGTGTGGCCATTTTACTCCTGTCATAAAATCTAGAAATGGACAAGAATTTATGGTCTGTGTTTTAGTAAGCCCAGATGTATGCAGACTGAGTTTGAAGAAGTTTAAGCAAGTCTCACTGGTCTGCTGTTTATAAAACAGAAACATGTTGGGTAATCATAACTGACCCAAAACAGAAAAAGTTTTGTCAGATTTTATTTAAAACGTTGAGGGGGGAAAAAAAAGTAAAATCTTTAGATTAAGGTGTCTATTTTAGTGTGGTGTGTGTTACTAAATGGCTTCAGAAGTAGAGAAACTAACAAAATGTAACATAAAAGGTGTTTTGCCTGTTGTTTCTCCCTCCAGCTGGTCTGAGTAGCTTAACACCAGGAACTTCTCTGATCATTTAAAGCAAAGAGAAATCCAAACAAAGGTCCAAAACGAGTTGATGGTTCCAAATGTAATAGTGCAAGTGTCAACAGTTTTACTAAACCTGGACCACTTTCCAGGCTGCAGTCAGCAGACTGACGTGTTTGTTATTGCAGAAATCATTCCACTACTTGATTTGTTATCCGACGCACTTCCACTCAACTACTGACTGACGAGATCAAACTTCCTGACGCTATTTGTGCGTTCCAAATCGCCATCCTGAGCAAATCTTTCACAAACACTCACTTCCTAAGCTTGAACTCAATTTGGAAAAAATTTCCAGCCAGAGAATTATGCAACTCTTAAATATATTTTTTCAGCGACACTGTGCCCAAAATGCATCCTTTCACTCCTTTCTCTTGCAAAGATGATCCAACCACCTGATTATATTACCAAATGAACACAGTAAATATGAATGTCTAATTCACATGAAAAAAAAAAAATCTAGTAACAACAGGCCCCTTCTATGGGACCGTTCATTGACCATGAGGTACAGGATAGAGGGTAGAGATATTTGCATTTGCTGCAGCTGTCGTTAACCAATAAAATGCAAATGTTGCCATAAGGAGGATATACATAACAATGAAAAACTAATGTCATGATCTGGATTAGTTCTACATATTTAACATACAACAGTGCAGTGAATGGGGAAAACACATACAACATGTTTTAGGCACCTACGTTGTTAGATAACTCTTGACTTTTACAGCATCGGTGGATGTAAACCTTTGAAATGTGATAAAGCTGTCGTATAAAAGAACACACTCATGCGTGCAAGGTGCAAGCGAAAGATGAGCAGAAGTGGGATGACTCTTCTGACAAGCCTTCACACCTTTCGCCACGAATGAATCAATAAAAGCACCAAACACGCAGTGCTAACACTCAGACGAACCCTTCACCAGCTTTCCTTTTTGATCTCTTGCCCAGCAGATACTGCAATGAGTATGCAGAAATTTTAACTGATAAAACTCAGGTGACAGGTCAAACAGCATGTGGCTTCATGGACGGTAGCTTAGTAGTTCTCCAGAAACTCTAGATCACCCAGACAGTTTTCAACTCTTACATTATAATAACTGATTTGCTAGCAAACTAGCTCTTTTTTTAATGTTTCGCTTAGTACAGTGTCTGGGCTCTTAGCTATTGAGAAATGATTACTTCCTGGAGGTGTGGAGTCTGTTGTGGTTTTAAACGATTGGATCTGATTTTACCCAACCACTAATGTTTGGCTTTTATACACCACCTTGGTTGTGCAGGAAGCTATGCTATGAAGCTAAGTGGAAATTGCCTGCGCTGTAAACAACCACTCGCCAATGCCAAGAGAAAAGTGCTGAGCCGAACAAGATGGCTGTAAATAAAAGCTGCAGGAGACAGAATCTTCGCCAGCAATAAAATGTATTAAACAAGACCAAAACAGACTTAATGGCTTTGTTTACTTTGCTAAAATCACAACAGGCAAACTACAGTTCTAAAACAGTGCAGAAAATCGATGTCATCGTTTCTTCTTTTCACTGATTGGTCCCGTTGAAATTCATCTTGAGAAATTTAGTTCAGTGGGAGAAATCTCAGGCAAAACAGTGAAAGTTGATGAGAATCTACTGGAATTATTTAGGAAGCCAATGATCAGGCTACTGAGTAGTACCACAAATTAAGTTTTCCTAAAAGCGCAGGATAATTTTAGACCTAAATACTTAAGACTTTGACTTACTGATTAGGTGTGACCTATCTGGACCCCTCAAGACCTCAGAAACCTGACTACTCCATGTTCAGAGCGCCGGAAGGGAACAAAGGAAGACAGCATCAGGTTTCTGTGCTCCTGAGTTCTGGGTCAAACCCCCTGAAAACATGAGATTGTGTGTTTTTTTTTTTGTTTTTTTTTGTTAAATATTATTGTTCACAGCAATTTATTTATTTATTTTAAATTCACACTATGGTTTCTCTCTATGTAATGCCCGCATTATTTTGTCATTGTTGTTAATGTTCTACCTCACAAGCGGTGCTATTTGTTGTTTTATTGTCCTTTATTCTGTAAAACTTTGAATTGCTAAGTACAAATGACAGAAGCTTGTTGCTCCAACATACTTGCCAAGTTCCCTTTTTCTCTGAAGTATAAAAAAATAACCAGCATCAAAAATGAAACTTTAGTAGACCAGTCCCAGTGTTCGAGTAAATGTGCTTCCCCTAGACTGAAAAAGGTTGGCCTTGGAGGCTTTGCCCACAATAGATAATGCAAATGTGTGGTGTTATGTGATAATATATTGCAGGGCATATTTGTATTTCCTTATCCAAACAGAACAGTCTTGATAATGTCCTTTTTAATAAGATTTTAAAATCTTCTTTTCTTTGTGCACCAGTGCATATCTTAGCTCTCCATGCGACAGGATCTTGTTGCAGCATAATACTGAGCCAGTATCTGACACAAGTCCCAGCCTCTCTGGTTCCATCTTCTGTTGTCTCCTCCTGACAGGGGTATCAGGTTTTTTCAGCCCAAGCCTGGGCTACATAAAGCCTGGGCCAAAGGGTTTGGATGTTCTTTTTTCTTTTTAAATGACATAAACACAGAGTGCTGACTAACTTTATTACTCCACAGGAATCTGTTACCTTACACTGACATTCTAAAGATGAATATGTCAAGGGGTCCTACAGATTTTACATAAAAACAAACAAACAAAAAAACCATTTCCAGACTCAGATTTCCAAAGTTTACTGGCAGATGTTTCAGCCCTAAATATGGAACCTTACCATTTCAGAGACAAGGAAGAACGACAGGAGAAGAAAGACACAAGAAAGAAAATGGGAAACATATTGAGAGGGGGACATTAGGGAAGATTGTGGGAAGAAGACAAAAAGGACACAATGAAGGGCAGCAGTAAGGATAACAGGAAGTATAGAAGAATCGGAACATGCTGGAGACAAGGGAGAAATGAAAAGATGTAGAAAAGAAAGAAACAGAAATGAAAGGACAAATGAAAGGAGCAAAAGGATGGATAAAGACAAAGAATGAATGAAAGACACAAGAAAGTATAGAACAAGTGTCAAGAAAGTGGGAAAGGATTAAACGCAAAGTGGAGCTAAAGACATGTTTTAGAAAATGGGATAAAGGATAAACTACCATGCTGTGGTTTTTTCCATGTATGTAGACCTGGGGAAAAAAATCAGTTCCATAGTTTTTCTAGTTTACGCGTAGGAACCTTTTTTTTTCACGAACAATGAAGTGTTGTGAAGATAAGAGTTTTCAAAAGTATCCTGCTGGTTGCAGATTACATTTCCTTCTCATGTTACAGGACAATGATTCGCTGAGGAGCAGCTCGCGCTCTCTCCTGGTTGGCTGGATTGTACACGTCAGCAGTCAATAACTTGTATCACCGTTCTGTCATTCTCTTCCTGGTATTAACGTGTTGACACTTCACTCGGGTAAGTGTGTCCGCTTCTTTTTTTGGAAGCTCACAACAATCAGAAGACTTGTGTGAGGTTTGGTTTTTTTCTGAAATGTTCTTTCCCCTCACAGGTTCTTTCTGGGGGCGACCGCTTGGGATAATGACTCGGTTTTCCAGCGGAAAGACGGCCGTGTTGGAGAAAAAGGTTGCACTCGGATTTTAAGAGAAAAACGTCACGCGACGTTTTGGGGCTTCCTTTGAAGAGCCGCACCAGGAAGCGGAGGGTGGCGGCGCGGCGCGGCGCGGCGCTACGGGGACTTTTAACGATGCAGTCGCGCGCGAGGAGGTGAATAAAAGCCATATCTGCTGAAGTCCAAAGTTTACTTTCAGGAAGAAAAAGATGAGGTTTCGGTTGCTCAGACGGAATCTGCTCCTGCTGCTGGGAGTTATCTTTGTACTTGTAACTCTCTTGTTTTCAACACGTGTGTTGGTAGTTTCTGAAGACGACACGAGAGCAGACGGCTCCAGGAATGTGGACAGTAATGGAAATCAGGGAACGAATTCTTGCGAGATATTCAACTTCGGCTCTGTGTCAGAATTGACTCAGTCCGTTTACAGTGCCAATTACAAGCAGTGTGTCCACAATGCAGATAGGTTCCCCGGGGAGCCCCAGCTGGTGCTGGTTGTGCAGGTTCACAACAGGCCCGAATACCTCCGGCTCCTCATCAGGTCACTGGAGAGAGCAGCTGAGGTGCACAGTTTTCTCCTTATCTTCAGCCACGACTATTTTTCACAGGAAATCAACACCATTGTGCAAGGGATAACTTTCTGCAAGGTACTGCAGATTTATTTCCCCTTCAGCACCCAGCTGTATCCCAAAGAGTTTCCTGGGCAGGACCCACGAGACTGTCCCCGAGACATGTCCAAGGACGTGGCTCAGAAAACAGGATGCCTCAACGCGGACCACCCTGATACGTACGGACACTACAGGGAGGCTTTTATTACTCAAACCAAACACCACTGGTGGTGGAAGCTGCACTTCGTTTGGGAGCGAGTTCAGGCGATGCAGGGCTACAGCGGCTTTGCCGTCTTCCTCGAGGAAGACAACTACATCTTACCAGACTTTTTCCGCTTTTATAAATTAATGATTGAGTTTAGGAAGACAAGTTGCTTAGACTGCGACATGCTGGCTTTGGGCAACCACAATGGCGTGACAGATTTCTCCAGCAAGTCCGATAAGGTGTTGACCTCTGGATGGATGTCGACTAAACACAACATAGGCATGGGCATATCTAGGGAGGTTTACTACAAGCTGATGGGCTGCAGCAATGACTACTGCACCTACGATGATTACAACTGGGACTGGACTCTGCAGCATCTGTCCGGAACCTGCATATCAAAGCCCCTTAAGGTGCTGGTTGCGCAGGGCTCCCGGGTTCTACACACCGGAGACTGCGGTCTCCACCAGAAGGACAACTGCAGACCAGAACAGGCCTTGCAAAAGGTAGAGGAGAGCCGTCAGAAGGCCAAGGAAGGTCTGTTTCCTCCACGCCTTGTCCTCAGTGGGGCAGAGCCAGTGGAGCACAAGGCGCACATGAAGAACGGAGGCTGGGGAGATGTCCGAGACCATGCTCTATGCAACAATTATTCCAAACGTCTATGAGCTCCGCCTTTTCATCAATAGTCTACAAATGTGCCATCTTGAAGAACCTCCCGCGTGTGTCTCGGGATGAAATGGATTTTGGGTTCTTTTTCGCTCAACCACCAAAGTCATCACCTAATGATTATGGGACAAAGTGCAAATTTGCATGCTGATCGTGTCTGAACTTTAACTTTTCATTTCGCCAAAGTTCCACAAGTGCCAAAGTCTTTACATTGTGACTGCAAGCTCAGCCTTTTGCCTTTCTGTCTGCCTCACAAGCCAAAGCATCCGGAGATGTGATTCAATGTTAGATTAAACGGTATCAAGAGGGTACATTTTATACCGACTGAACTTTCTCTCAAATGAAAGTTCATTTGAGAGAAATTAACTCAAATAAACAGAAAAAATTCTGTTTATTTGTAGGTTTCTAGGGACGCTTTTCAGGAACAGTTTCAGCTTGTGTATAGCTGCTTAGGGGAAGTTGTTTAAAGATGTTTCTGTTTATGATGGTACAGTTGTAAATGAGGCAAATGTGGAGAGTTGGTTTCAAAAAAGTTCATCTACCTTCATAAAATTTGATGAAATTTGGGGTTTGTTCATCAGTTGTTGTAGTTCCTTATTTTGTTCACCTAATACAATATGTGTCAGGTAATGTGAACTGCTTTCTGTACTGGACAGTTGGGGCATTTTTGTCAATATTTGTATTGATCTCGGGTTAGAGAACCAGAAAGTACTTTTTTTTTTCTTATGCTCTTATTTACTTTCTGATAGGCCAAAAAGTGACCTTTTGGAACCAGGATTTTGGTTCTGCAAACATCAGGGTCACCTGCAATGCTGCTTTTCTGTATTTGCACCTTCTATGTTCAACAGATTGATTTTTTGCTAATGAGAACATAATGAACTAAATGAGAATTTTATTTAAGAAAAAAAAAAACATTCCTTCTGTTTCATTATTTGTTACATGATTTTGTTTTTGCCTTCAATCTGACCAAAAGTGCCTTGTTCGGAGATTACTTCTTAAAATGCACTGACTATTAAAAAACTAAGTACTTACACCACATTGACAATTTTGGGAAACCATTTTTTTTTTTTTTCCTTTTGGGATATTTTTTTTGTTCTGGTGGTTTATTCATTCAAATCTCAATGTTGATTTCTGGTTAAAGCGATTTGCTTGGGGCTTCTTTCCTGACCCTGTTTTGGTGGACCTGGTTTGTATGTGATTGTGAAATGAATTTCTGCCTGTGTTTTTGCTGACAAGAACAACTCAATGTCAACACTGACGTTGGGAGAGACGGTAATGACAATCCAGTGCACAAATAATAATTTCCATTCATTTTGCGTGTGAACTTATTAATGACTCCTTTTTTGGGGATGAATCAACCTTTTTTATTTGGTCACTCTTTTCTTTTTTTTTTTTCTATTGATTTGTTTTTATCATCACTTGAAGTAGCTGGACATTGTTTGTTTGTCAGATGGGAAAAATACTTGTGAAAAACATGAACTTTTGTCATTTCTTCAGAAAAAATGCTAATAAAAAGTGTGTGAAGTGATATTGCATGGTATTTTTTCTTTTAAAGCACCTCAAACAATAAAATATCTGGGTTCAACTTTAGGCCCTTTTTCATGAAATTTTAGAAATAAGAAAATATTTTATTGCCTAAAACATATTTTAGGCAATAAAATATTTTTAGATGGTACTCCACTAGTGAATTTGAACTGGGTGAAGATAAAACTCCCACTTGTGGAGTTTTGGGTAGAACATATTTATGGACAAAGCTGTTTTTATCCTAAATACAAACTGTTTACATGATTTGTACAGTTATGGCTTAATTACTGTTCTGAATATATAGTTTTTTTCAGGAAATGGCCTTTTTTGCATCTGTATATTCCAGCTGGTGATTAACCAATTACTTAATTGGTTGACAATTATTTCAATAATCGATTCACCATGATTAATTCGATTAATTGTTTCAGCTCTATAGGTCAATCGTGTTTTTTTTTTGTGGCAACACGAGAAGTCAAATGGTAAATGGACTGAACTTATATTCTTAAGTCAAGAAAAGGGAGGATCATAGCACAACTGAATGGGGAAAAAAATCCAAATAAGTTACGATTAATGTAGAATTCTGGTGTGAGTTGAATTGTGAGTGTGGTGCTGAGAGAAAAATGTTTTGTTGAAACAAGATAGAAACATAGGGCAACTCAATTTTGTGAATGCACTCAAATTATAACAATGGCTATTTGTAGTATATATGATAATGAGAATAATCAAAATATACAAAACTAGTAACTATGTTGAAATCAATAACCATACAGGCTATGGTTGCATATGTGTCCAGTTGGTTAAAAGGTGAAATTATAAAATATGAAACAAGGATCATGCAGCTCAGCAAGAGTTATCTGTTTGGCCTCAGTTTATAGACAGATTTTATGTTTTACAATAATTCATGAACACAATTTTTTGTTTAATCTTTTATTGTCAATAGAAGATAATGACTAATTTAGAAGCACAATATCTGTAATTACATTTATTACATAAGGTATGTTTAATGTGCTAGAAAACATTAAAATTATAAGTCCTGTCAAACAAGAAATGCTCTGCGTGTTGTGTTTTACATGTCAAAAACCGTTCAGAACCCCCCTAACGTGAGTAAAGATCTGAACTGCTATCTTTTGCTGTGGTATGTCACGTGACAAGAGCGCCCGTTTTTATTGGTCCGCCTCTCGTTCGTGTTTATTTCCGGAAGTGAATTAGTTGTCACTGTCAGACTTTCCAGGCAACCAAATCGCTAACCTACTGCGACGCATTGACAGGTAAACAGTCGAAGCTCAGCTACATTCAGACCAGTTTGGGTATATTTATACAGCCATCTGATAACTCTGTGTTTACCCTACCGAACTATTCCTGCTTGCGGTTGTACATTTAGCCAGTTAGCCAGTTAGCTGTGGTTGCTCTCTGTTAGCTGACGTCATGGACTTTTGTCTTTATGTAGTAGGGGAAATAACATATTTAGACCCAGTCCATGATTGGGACAATAGTATGGGTCTTTCTGTGATTTGAAGTATGTTTGAACTGACGTGAAAGGTGTTTTATCAGAGTGCTAACACGGTGAGATGTAGCCACGACGTCGTAAAAGTGACGTAGGGAACCCTTCTCATTCGCTTACAAACGTCGCGTGTTGGAGACAAAATCAGTGAAACGAGCTGTTTACGAGCTAGTGTCTGTCCTAGACGCACAGCAAGCGTGTTGGTGTCATTAACCTGTTGTCACTGTGTTGCAGCCTTCCCTCTGTAGGTGTGCCCCTGTCCACATAATGGCCCATTGGTTTCACAGAAACCCACTGAAGGCAACAGCGCCGGTGTCCTTTAACTTCTATGGTGTGGCAGGGAGCCCGGCTGCCAACAAGATATGCAAGTAAGTCTAATGTTCACCAGCTGAAACGGAGCAACGTTATCACCGAACATGTTCCTCTGGCAGGTTACTGTTAGACTTCATGTACAACACTTTGGCGTTGATTTGATTATACATGTGGGCTGACCACCTTAATGTGGCAGCACACTCAATATGGACGTAAAATACCACAGAAAACTGAACGATACAGACATAACAGTAAGACCTCTACCAGGTTAAAAAAATAAATAAAAAATGCAAGTGTTTATCAGTTCACTGTAATAATTGTTGGTGGTCGGATGTATTAATTCAAAAAACATTAATTAAATTTGTCAAGAGGGAATAATTGTACAAACATGTAACGCCTCAATCAAAAAAAAAAAAAAAAGATGAAGAAAGGTTAGAAAAATTTACACCATGCTGGGCAGTTCAGAAAGGAAGAGGGAGGATCCAGATTTATACCCAAAGGGCTCCAACTGTAGCGATCCTGTAAACACAGACGGCTCATTTCAGTAAAGGCCGAAGCCGCTCTACCAGGAGCAAAAATGTGTTGTTGATTTAACGAATGGTATCAGTAGAAGCCATCTTTTTAAAAAGATGGCAACAACAGCTTTTCCTCACTTAGAGCATAGAATATTGCTTTGTTGCCCCTCCCCTATCTGTTACTGAGCACTTCAGGAAGCTGAAACGTGGTGATTGCATTGGCTATGCTTTTACCAAGTATAAAGATGAGATAAAATATTTCCAGTTGCAAAAGGCAGATGGTCATAGTTTGGGACCTAAAGAAGAGCCGTCCATCACTCTTATTAAGTAGCACTTTTTTAAAACCACAGCCGGTAAGCTAACACGCTAGCTGGAGAGCTGTTCTACATAGAAATCAATCATGCAATGCATTTTAGTTTTAAAAAGAGTTGTGGTGATACCATCATTAGTTTTACTTCAGGTTATCATACCATCGTGAGCCTCAGACCAGCCCATGTCTGGTACAGCAGGGGTTTCATAATGCTGTGGAAATTGACAGATATTCTGGTGCATCTTAGTATTTTTTGTAAATTCTTTTAACTCAATTAAATGTGGTTTATTTCTATTGCGCCAATTCACAACAAGAGGCACTCTACAAAAAAAAGTAATTTCAATTCAGTCACAATTGATCCTAGATGTCAAACAGAAAATTTCAATCAGTTATTCATCCTGAAAGAAAGTCTGTTGGTATTTGAGCGACTAGATGGTCAGCTGATTTCTGTCTGTGTGATGCGTTTAGTGACCTGAGGACGACCAGAGCGAGGCTGCTGGAGATGTTCACCGACTCCACCTGCACCCCGGAGATCATGAAGAACGCCTCGGATGCGTACTTCTCTCTGCTGCAAGGCAAGTACACGCACGTCGGCCATGTTGTTTTCAGCACGTCTTTCTATAAACGGACAGTTATTAAAAGGAAATAAGCGCAGAGGACTGTATTTGCCTCTCAACTTTGCATATTGGCTCTGTTTTTTTATTTTTTTATTTTTTATAAGAAACTAAAAATACTCTAATTGTAAATTTTGTTTCTTATAGCTGTGACACAGTCATCGCCATAAACAGTTATATTGTGGTTTTGAGACCATTTTCAAGTAGCATATGATAATGGCATAACAATGCAAGAACACATTCTAAAAGATCAATAAACTTGAAATTCTAACAAATATTTAACACTGGACCTGGAAGACATTTTCAATATCCAAAATAGATAAAGAAAACAACAGAAACAACAAATGAAATTAATTCTGAAGTCCTTCAAAAAAGGACTAGTTGAGACCAAAGCACCAGGCTGAAGACTTTTGTCACCCATTTTTTGGTAGAAAGATAGAGAAAAACAATAAATCGTGCAAATTAAAATTTCTGTTCGCTCGTCTTAATTTATCATGTGCTTAATTGACTTATTGCTTAAAATATGATAATTTGCTGGTAGATCATATTTATTTTATTCATTTAATACTATTTCCAAACAGTTGACTATTGTAAAGGCTTGTTATCCTTTGCATATGAAAAGCGAGTTACTACACAACCAAAATTTGCAGAGATGCAAAAAAAAGCCAGTTGCTACCCAACAAGCACCCTTGTATTTCATTCCTGAACTTGCACCTACCAAACGTCTTCAGTGTTTGTTGTGCCATGACCAACAGGCTTCATCTCGTCCCTGGATGGAACTACACAGGAGAACAAGATGAGGTTCATCCAGAACTTTAAGTGGACCGACACCTTACAAGGAAACATCCCAAGGTATCAAAAGGCACCTTTGAGGAAGCTGTGGTGGTTTTGAGGCCCCTTGTGGACAGATTTAACCTGATCTGACTGACATAATGTTCAGATTGTAGTTTTGTAGAAATCCTGACTCCCGGTTTCTCTTTGGCCTGCTGTTAGTGCCCAGCAGGATGCCGTCTTTGAGCTGGTCTCTATGGCCTTCAATGTAGCCGTCTGGTACACCAAGTTTGCCTCAAGACTAACTGGGAAGGAAAAGTAAGTGTCTTTGTTGCTTTTCCAGAATGAAAAGAAAAGAAAATGCACTTGTTCAGAATTTTTTGCAACTTTACAGAGGTGTTATTAATATTGGCAAGTTTCGGAAGTTTATAGTGAAATTACTACCAAGTGTTGCTAAAGCAGTCTGTTCACTAGCTGGCTACTTTATTAGGTACACCCTGTTAGTTAAAACCCCTTTTACCTTCAGTAAAACACCCTATGGGTTCATTCACACTAGCCCTGTTTAGCTTGCTTTAATCAAACTCTAGTTTGTTTGTCTGGAATGTCCGGTTTGTTTGGGAAGGAACTCTCAAAAAAGCAAACCTAGGTCTTGTTTTGGTCGAAGTGAACTCTGGTGCGGTTGCCTAGCGCTAGCGAGTGAAAAGGTTCATAGTCTTTTACCAAAGATAAAAGAGAAATCCTCCCCCTGCTAAAATCTGACGCTACTTCAGTTTTGTTCACATTTCGTGAAGAAGGAGGTTGCGCTCAGTGTCTTCTTCAGAGGCTTTTAATTTCCTTCAGTGGTTCTTGGTGTAGCGCCACCACAGGCGAGGGGGGAACAGGTTGCTCAAAGGATTTGGCTTGTTGACACAGTTCAGTGTAAAAGCACATGACAGTGGCTGAAAATGGGACAAATGTTCCAACTTTGGTCCCCAGTCAAACTCAGTCTACCAGATTATCAGGCGGGTAAACACCCCAAGTCTTCATGACATTCAGACAATAAAGTTTTTGAAGTCCAAAAAGGTTATTCTCATGTACAAAAAACCAGGTTGAGATACTTTTATTTTTGTGGCATCTACTATTACCTTGATGGTGCAAGAACTAGGCGACAACGCTCGGATAGACGATAAAGGACCAAAGTGAGAAGAAAATATCCCCCACATCATTCGACCGCCACCACTATCTGAACCATTGATACAAAGCAGAATGGATCTGTGTTCTCATGTTTTTAACACTAGATTCTGACTAAATGAATGTTGCAGCTGAAATCCAGACTGGTTGGGGCAGACGACGTCTATCCAAGCTAACTAACATTGTCCAGTTCTGGTGAGTGTGAGGGAAGTGTAGCCTGTGTTTGATGTTCTGAGCTGACAGAAGTGGAACCTGGTGAGCGGTCTCCTGCTGCTGTAGCCTGTCTGTTTCAAATATCAACTAGTGGTATGTTTTTGAGATCATTTGAATGGCCTTTCATCCATATGCAGTTTGAACTTCAGGAAGTTATCTAAATGCTTGAATGCACTGAGTGGATGTGATATTATTTACTGATTTGGCGTTTTATGTTAATAACCAGTTGAACTGATGTACCTAATAAAGTGGCCAGTGGGTGGAACTATGCAGTAGGACAACACTGTTGTCGCTGATTGTTTTTGTTTTTTTTGTGGAAAAAATGCAAACAGAACTTCACACTAGGGGAAAAAAACGGATATGCTACTGTTAAAAAGTTTGAAATTAATTATTGATTAACAAAATGTTTCTGATTTAAACCCGTAAGATTTGTAATAAACTGCCTGGGTTGTGTAGTTTGTTGACATTTTGAGCTGACAGTTGGTTCCCCCCAATCACCCAAATATGCCAACTGACCACACAGAAAATGACGAGGATATTCTTGTAGCATACTGACGGACATGTTTGCCTCTCCAAAAGCATAACAGAGCCCGAAGCCAAGGACGTTCACAAGAGCCTGAAGGTTGCTGCTGGAATCTTTAAAACTCTCAAGGTGAAGCCGATGCACCGCAAGTTTAAACTTCAACATTTGGCTGCTAGATCTTGACACCAACTCTCCATATTTCTGAAAGAGAACACGTGACAGATCAATGAGCTGTGAATTAAAAAAACAAAACAAAAGTTATTGTATCTCTCCCATAGGAGGTCCACGTTCCCCGCCTCATCACCCCGGCTGAAAAGGGCCGAGACCTGGAGCCCAGAGTGATGGACGCGTATATCATCCAGTGCCAAGCCGAGGCACAGGAAGGTACTGTTGGACTAAATCACAAGGGAGCTGCGATGCACATGAACAGATAATAAGCCTGACCTTTAATTACTTGGACTGCAACTCAGACTTGACACAAAGTTTCTTTAACAACAAATAAAACTTAATCTTATCTGCCTGACCATAAAATGAATAAAAACAACCATAATATTTAAGCGTGGGAGGGGGGGGAGAAAGTTTTTAGTCACATCTCTTTTAATTCTAACATTTTACTCTTCGTAATTTATTTTCTGTTGTTTTGATGTGTACATTTTTGCTGTTGTACCGAATCATTTTAAACAGAACTGACTTTTAATAAAAACTAATATTCAGTTTCATTTTTCTAGTGACGATTGCCAGAGCCATCGAGCTGAAGCACAACGCCTCCCTGATTGCAGCTTTGGCTTTTGAGACGGCGAACTTCTATCAGAAAGCTGGTCAGTGTTTTTAAACCAGCAGGTAAAAAAAACAAACAAAAAAAACCCGGCATATTTAAAACGATACGTCAGCACCTCAGAGGGGTTTTGAGTTCATTTTCTTTGCACTTTGCAAAAACACAAAGTCTTAGTTCAAATATCTTAGCACACTTGAAATAGGAAAACGCTAATTTAAAAGTAACATTTCAGCAAGATATATAAACTTGTTTTAAGTCAATAATTTGTCTATATAGATTAAAAAAAAAATGCTTGTTTTATAAGTTGCCTGCCCACTGGGTGACATCTGCACATCTGACATGTGCGGTTACCAATAGTAACCCCACTGTTGATAACTTAGCAACTTTTTGGCTATATTTTGCAACCTTTAAGACAAAAAAAAAAAAAAAAAATGGCATTGTGGCATTTTACACTGCCATATTATTTGACAGTGTAAAATCTTTCTAACATTTGATCCTGTGGGTTTATTGTTACTCTGATAGTGTGTGGTAAAACCTTGTTTTTATCTGTGCCGGTGCAGACCACACGCTGAACACCCTGGAGCCAGAGTGCAGCAGCAAGTGGAGGAAGTATCTGCAGCTGAAGCAGTACTTCTACATGGCTTATGTAAGCTGACACACATTTGCTGCTTCGCTTTGGATGGGGGGGGAAACAAAACACATTTAACCAAGAAATGTCCCAACGGTTTCTGCTCTCCTTTGCAGGCGTTCTGCTACCACGGCCAGACGCTGCTGGCCAGCGACAAATGTGGAGAGTCTATAAGATCCCTACAGGAGGCCGAAAAATGTACGCGCTTTATTGCTTTATTGAGAGCATACGTTTGTTTGTAACCTTAGAGATGTTGTACTGTAACTTTACACACGCTATCGTGTGTCAGTGAGCTACATGTTGTGGCATTTCCCCTCCACTTGTCATGTCTGAGTCAGAACGAATGAGTGCCAGTGATGCCACAGGTGCTTCCTGTGTGTTTGCTACCTGTTTCCTGCCACTGTGTATTTAAAAGGGAAGTATTATGTATTTTCCTGGCAAATGATCTATAAAAGATAAAATAATGTATGAAAATGAAGATAACAAAGCTAAGCACACAATAATGAACTAGAAACTCAATTCAAAACACAATAAAACAGTACAGCTAAGCAGATATAATCAATGCCAATAAAGATTAAGTAAAATCAAGTCTCATATGGGTTGAAGGAAAGAAAAAGAATGAAAGAAAAAGTTTTCAGATGGGTTTTAAAAGTGAAGGGGCTTGTTGAACCATCGTTTCTCTGAGAAGCAGCTCCTATAATGAGCTCAGCAAATGGGCATTTCCACAAGGAGTTTGATTATTGCTGCTGCCGATAGTCTGAAGGAGCTCAGTGGGGAGCCGCGGGGGAGGGCTGCTCAGTGAGGCAGAAGCTCTGAAACCGCCTCGAAAGTAGTGCTATGTCCACCCAGGTGTTTCGCACAGCTGAATGGTTGCCATGAGAGACTAAAGGACATGCATGAAAGAATCAAGGTAGATTCCCTCAAGAATCTAGAGGGAAAAACATATCCCTCTAGATATGTTTTTCTAGAGGGAATAAAAAAATTCCATAATACTGCCCTGTTATGTACACATCCAGTCATGAGTTGTGGGAGGTCTTTGCCTCCCTGATCCCGCTGTGCTCCCTGTATGTTGTGGGTTTTAACACAGTGTGTGTTCAGGTTACTCCCGTGCAGAGGCGCTGTGTAAAGAGTACCGTCAAACCAAAGGGCCCGGCACCACGGCCAAGCCGTCCGAGCAGCTGTTCTTCCTCAAGCTGGGCGCGCTCATTAAAACCACACTGGAGAAGTGCCAGAGAGAGAACGGCTTCATGTGAGTCTCTCACACACACACGCACACCCCCCCACACACACACACACGCCCCCACACACACACACACACACGCAGACACACGCACTTTAATGCTGACTCAGCTGCAGTGCACTCTGGTGGTCTGTCATTGAAACACCTCCGTCTGACATGAACCAGAGAACACTTTGAGTTTGAGTTAATTAAATGTAGCACAATAAAAGAATAAAAAGTTATATACAAAGAAACAGAATTTCAAACAAAAGAACAGCAATGTATACTTACACGTTCAAAGGAGTGGGTAGAAATATGAACTTGTTTTTACAACTAACCATCAGTAGCATTATCCATTAAATTACTATTCATATTAACTTATAATATTATAATATTCTTTCTTAGTATTTGCTCATAAAAGTCTTTAAAACTAAAATATCTAGAATAGACCTTTGAAGACATTTGAAAACACAATGTTTTAACAATCGTTGCTGTCGAAACTCTTGGCCGTAACTGTACTGTAACAGCAGCTGACTGAACATTAGCAGCTTGCTACTGTAAAACTGAGTGAGAAGAACATGAACAATCCAAAGTTCTCCTGTTTTTTTGTTTATCTAATGTTCTTCTGGGTGTTGTTCCACAGATACTTCCATAAGGTTCCTGCTGAACCCCCCCAGCTGGAGCTGAAGGCCAGCTACGGCCTGGCGGAGCCGGTCCCCTTCGAGCTGCCGTCCCTCAGCGAGCAGTGCACTCCTGAGGTCTACGCCACCTTCGACCTCACCAAGGGAGCCAAAAATGACAAGGTGTGCCGTCGGTTTATGAATCCATGCATTTATTTACTAATACCCGGTCTATAAAAGCCTCGCTAGAGTTTTTGTTTCAAGATCACTAGAACTCTTTAGTCTTGAAAGGTGCAGTAGGTAATTTATATATATATATATATTTTGCATATTTGTTGAAACTCTATCACTGTGTCCTAAGAGTAGATGAGACAATTTGTGGAAAAAATCATTCTCCTGTGTCTTTGCCATGTCATCCTACTGCCATTCGCAGAAATATACAGCTCTATCAGAAACAACCAATCAGAACCAAGAGGAGGGTCTTAGAGCTGACAATCATCCTTGTGAACATGCTATTCACCCCCTCCTCTCTGGTTTTGATTTTCTTTATTTATTTAACCTTTACTTAACCAGGTAAGTTGATTGACAACAAATTCTCATTTTCAACATTTTTTTGCTACGCTACAGCTGGTTCCACACAACAGAGTTTGTTACGAATGCTAATGATAGTTAGCATAGCCACTGATGATGGCAGGCAAACAATGACTTGTTTCTCCACCATTAGCAAATTAAGGAGTGTGTGCATGAGTATGACTGACAGCTTTAAGATCCTCCTCTTTGCTCTGATTGGTAGTGGTGTATTTCTGCAGATGGCAGTAGGACAACAAGGATTATTTCACATATTGTCTGTATCACGTTATGCTGTCATGACATTAACAGCTTTAAAAAATATGTACAAAACACATCTTTGTAAAATTTCATACTGTAGCTTCAAGTCACGTTATGCTAATACGGCTTGATTCAGACATGCTAAACGGCTTTTATTAAAAGCTGATCTGATACAGTGTTCATGTCTTACTGTGCTCTACTGTCCCACCAGGCCAAGCCCAAGGATGAGGAGGTGAAGCCAGTGAAGGAGCCTGATTTGAAGCCCCAGAAGGACACAGGCTGTGTTCTCTCCTAGAGCCTCCATCTTGGCATCACCATGCTGAAGAAACATCGTTTATAAAGATGGCATCTGTTTATCTTCCTGCATAGGAGACTTTTTTCCCCCCCACTATTAATCCATGGTATTTTACATTCATGCTGAAACATGTTCTTTATATCTGGATGTGATCCACTACCAGAACAATCTGACTCGTGTAAATTCTGCTCCGGATGGTATGCTAGGCAGGCCCACAATCCACTCCCATCAGTGTGCTGAAACCTGAAAACGATGGCAAGTTGAAGCTCTAGTCCAAGAAAAAGAAAAGAAAAGCCCATCCCATCTGATTTTCCTCTGGAGTTGAATTGAAGGCATGCAGTGAGTGTGTTTACCGTGTGTGTTGCCGAACGGGAATATTGTGGCTTGTTTTGGGATTAGAACTTTTACCAGACACAGTTCACTCTTCCAAGACAGTAAATTCTCCAAAACTGATTAATAGGAGACAGATGGGTGGACCCAACCACCCTGACCAATGAGCTGCAGGAAGAGAAATTTATGTGTTCGGTTCTGTAACACAATCCAGAATTTCAACCCGAAGAAAAGCACTTATTGCACTCCAACTATGAAACATCTGTTTGGAATGTTCACCACTACAGATATAACTTATCCCCACTGAGTAAAAAGCATATGTACAATCTTTCTGAGTACTACCTGAATACAGAGCATCTGAGTTGAGGGGTTTTTCCACTATGACATTATCCAATCAATTTTAATGACAAGAAATCCAAGCGACACTGAACTGCATGTATTGATGGTGACTTTACTTTGTTTTAGCTGTAGTCGATGATTTATTTGATTTAGATCACATGTATTGTAGTTTTTCTTTTTTGTATGCGACATTAAGCTGTTTTCTACATGTACTGTTCCTTTAAGGAGCCCCTATTATTGCTGGATATGGCTAAATTGAGGTGACAAAACTCAGACACATGTGAGCCTGTTTGATATGTTTTGGTTCTTGAAAATTATAGGAGACAATCTAACACTTAGCATAGAGTTCAGTGCAGCTGAAATCCAATGTTTTTGATGGACATTAGAACTCAACATACGATGCTAATCATGTAGCCCTCTAAGTAGCTGTTGTCTATAGGAGGCACCCTTTTTCTGTAGGTATAAACTGAGAGGGTGGTGGTCTGTTATTGATATCAACGTATTAAATAGTCGCCAATATCTTCTATTTAACTATACCTACAGTTTAAAGTCCTTGTAGAGGAATGTAAAAGAATATCCGTAGCAACCTCTAGAGTTCCCCCTACACCACCTGTTGCTACACAAGGCTAGCCATCTAGCTTAAAAGAGGTTACTATAAGAACAACTAGAAAAGTATCCAGAATTGTTCAATCTCTAGCTTTCTAATTTAAAGAACACCTGAAGCCAGTAAAAATATCAACTCCAGTTACATGACAATGAGTCAAAAATAAACAAACTGAACCCATCACTCTTTTTAAAACTAGCTAGCATGCTAACAGAAGCATGTACTGTTAGAGCAGATCAACATCGATGACCGCTTCCTGCAATAAGCAAACTACTACTAATTTATTTGGGTTATAATTTTCCTTCCAGCTATGTTTCAAAATATTACTAAGTGTTGGCGATAACAATATTACAACTTAGAATGTGGGAATTATTTCGAAGCAGGAGGAACAATTGTTTTAACTAAAATCGGTTATCATGTTATGCTACCATATTTCTTTGAAAATGTAACTTTGTAAATGTAAATGCCACAAAGACATGGTATATTTTAGACTGGGTCATCATGTAATCCTGAGTGGCTCTAAAAGACAGAAACAGCAGAATCTGCCTCTGCAGTAGTTTTAGATCTTCAAGCAGAGCAGCTTCACCAGAGTCGCCCCAGCTGCCTGATCTCGGCCCTCTTTGACAATGAAATCTAAATCAGTAAGTTAGAAACCGCTGGAAACTTGTATAGACTGTATAAAGCTGCTTCCAGGCACTAACTTAACCCACCCTGATGTATTCATAGTACACTGGAACCTCGCTGCACTTTATTCAGCAGATTTTAAAGTTGAGCTGGTTTAGACATGTAGTTCGTTGCACTTGGAGCACCTGATTTAGCTTCTTGAGGCGCCGCAGGAGTCGGCCCAGTGCTAATTGCGCGCATCCATTCTTCATGAGGGTGCTACACCGTTGCTGAAGTGTGAACTCCTTCCTTTCCTTCTTCCTCCTCCTTATGTGGTGTCCTTCATGTAAAATGTAACCCATATGATATTAAATCAGTCAGAAAAGTTTCCGTCTGTAACGTGTTGTCTTTGCACATCTTAATGCATTCATAATGCAAGTTTTGTTCATAATTATATTTAAGACATTTTATGTTTGGACAATTACTCCTCTGGTTTTGAATCCTGTGCAGCTGGAAGGTTTTTTTTTGTTTTTTTATTGAAAGAGATAAATATGACCAACCTGGGCAGAAGCATAATGCTTATATGCCTCAATATAATTTTATAGCTCTTAACAAACAAAGATAATGTATATGAAAAACCAACCAACCAAACAAAAAAACCCTACACATTGAAGTGACAGTATAGTATTATACAATAGTACAATAACAGTTACCTTCAGTTGTTCTGAAAATGCTATATGGGTTTACTTTCTATCCCCTGCTGCAGTGTGCACTATTATAGTTTTTTAGTATGTTTATAACAGATTTATTTATTTCTCAGTTGCATATAAGGGGTTAATTTCATTTATTTATTTCAAACTGGTTTTTAAAAGCAAGAAAACAAGTAGTAAGTAGTAGGACGACAAGAGAAAAACAAATAGTTTACCGCTACTATTCTGTTCGAAAAAGGAAAGGAAGAAGTGAAGGATTCATTTCTTCTAACACAATGTAATAATATATACAATATGTTGTATATATTAAATTATATACAATATAATTTAATGAATTATGTAGCATGTTTCTATTCAGAGCAAAGAAAAACAAGGTTGTGATCTGATTTGCCATGCACAGATCTTGGTTTGTAGATGTAAGAATAAAAGGACATTTCAGTAAATATCCAATGTCTTGTTTTCTCTGCTGACAAACTGTTGAATTGTTGGCAGCGTAGCAGAGAGCGAGGCATGAATAAAATCATCAGACACTGCCACAAATGTGTCTGGATCTTAACAACAATGGAACTGATGACATCACACGCACTGTTGCTGAGGGTGGAATGACTGACGGTTTGTGTTAACAACCAAGACCTGGTCTTGTCTTCTTTTATGACCCCGTGTTAAGTCATTTTTTAAGCAGTGAGGAATAAAAGAGGGCGTGACTCAGACGTAGTGCGTCAGACAGTACGTTTCCAACGTTTGGCAAGTAGACGTGACCGTAAACTCCGACATTCCTCAGCTATAAGCCGGACCTCCTCAGGATAAGAAGGAAACTGACAGCAGGGCAGCGACGGCTCTCGTCATGAGATGAGGTTTGCTCTGCTGTGTTTGTCCTCTCAGGTTTCAGGACTCATCCGGTATCCTGCAGTTGGGTTTTCTTCACAGACTCTCGGCGTTGATGGATGCTCTCGGTGCAGCTGAGGTATTCCACACCGCTCCATAAAGACAGGCCTCTTATCGCCTGAAGAATGAACACACACAGCCAGCAGGAAGTGAGTTGTGTAATAGGTGAGAACAACTCTGGGTGTTTCAGTTTGAAATAAAAGTTTATGCAAAAATCTCTCTAATCCGTCAGGTTTCTCCACAAGACCAGGAGACAGAGTTTGACGGTCCACCTTTGCAAAAGCAAAAAAGGATCATCTACTTCTCCAGCGGTGAAAGTCTGGAGTTGGAGGACTCTGAAGAAGACGAGGCAGAGGAGCAGAAGTCACTCAGAACCCCCTTTGAAGAGCCAACAGGGCGGGTGGGAATCTGTTCAGAGGATGAAATCTGTTTGGACGTCTAAAGTGGTAGATCATGTGATAGATGTGTCTTCCTTCACTCAGAACCGGCTGTCATTCAAGAATGTTGCCATTCTAGTTGGGAGGATGTCACTGCTGGGTATGTAGCGCCGCAAAAGTCATCAGACTAATGACAGGAAGACTAACGAGACGCTTTTTGTCTTTCTAAAATCAGCTTGTGATTTCCTTGGAGAGAGACTGGCCGGCGCTCTTGGACTGAATGGAGCCAAATATCAATGTGCGGTAGATCGATATTACCGTGAGCACAAGGTAACCTGCAGCTCGGGAATATCTGAAATCTAATCAGTACGCAACGTGATTTTTTGCAATAGGTAGACACAAAGTAGAGCATAACTGTGGAGCAGTGAATCTGTATACAGCTCACCTGATTTAATACTTTATAAAACCAAATGTTTCCTGCAGTTACCGCTGAAAGTCTGCCACTACCACACAGCGGCAGAGCCAGAAATCGCCTGCCTGAGCCAATTTGGAGTGCTACATGTGTCTTTTCCAAACAATTCACTAAATAATAATAAATACATATATTTGCAAATATATGCTGTGTAAGCATATACAACTGCTGCCACCAACTGTTTTGGAGGGGAACTGCTTGTTCTGGGTCAGTGCTCTGCTGCTGAATTACCTCCCCATGGAAACCAATCACTTGCCAGGGTTGGGTGCAAGGGTGGCCAGTGATTACGAGACATACCCTAAAAGCACCCCCACATCATCACACTACCACCTCCATGTGGTAGCCTGATGGTGTTCAGGATAGTGTTTTCAGGATTATGTCCAGCTCCATCAACCCCACGTACTCAGATACTTTTAGATGATTTTTAAGTTATTTTACAGCATACGTGGGATATTCTTTGTATTTCAGTGCTTGTAAGTTTTCCTGACGTTCCCACAGATTACAGGTCATCATTTGGATGACCAGGCAGAGAACACTCACCTTTCCCCTGGGCTAGAAGAAAGTCACTATGGAGCCACGGGAGGCGCAAGCAGTCCCTCTGATCCTGGCGAGAGCCGTGATGACAAACTTGGAGACAAACGCAAAGGACGCCAAAACAGAGCCTTTCAACGCGACGAGGACAACTAGTCATAAAACTGAAGAACAGAAAATAGAGAGGAATGTGAAAAACTGACGTGCAATGTGGATTTCGGTTTGATGCTTTAATTATAGCAAATGTGTTTTGAAAGAGAGCAAAGTCATTGAGCAAACCGATGTAGGTGGCAGAACTGCATAAAACGCATTCCTTGCACCCCTGCCCAACCTATTGCTGAGTGCAGCTGGCAACAATAGGACTATTTCCACTTTTTTAATGCAGAAGAGAAAGACAAATTCATCATATGAAATTAAAAATATAAGTATGTTAACAGCTGACTGTAGGCAGGCTACCTCGGCAGATTGCCTGACTAATTACTCAGCTAATATCAGCATTAATATGCACAGTGATCATTTGAAACGTCTACTATACTTAGCCAGATTTATTCTATATTTTTACATAAGTTTGTATATTTATTGATTCTTGAGAAGAGGGGCAGAAGATGTCTGCTGGATAAAGTACATACTTTGAATAAAATATATTTAAAATATAACTGCTTCAAATAACTGAAGAAACTAACACTATGAAAGCATACGTTGTTGTGTATGCTTTCATAGTGTTTGCTGAGTATCATTTATTTTAAACTGTGTTGTAGGCGCATGGTTTCTGTAAAAGCTTTTGTCCTGGAGCAGAACTCAATACATTATCATAGTTTAAAAGAATTCTAAAAAAATTATTTTAAACTGTGACAATAGTTTAAAAGAATTTAGAATAGAAGAATAAAAGAATAGTATTCAAATAAATTATTTCATAAGTATCAATAGATGGAGGTAAAAATCTTTTTATGTATTTTCAAATTCAATTGAAATTGTGTCCTGAGTTTTTGTCAACATCGTCAGACATAAAGGGAATGTGGGAAAAAAAAAAAAAATCAGGCATCATTGGAGGGCACCAGAACTTCTGAGGACCCCATGACCACTTCCTCATTCTTCCTTGGCTAAGAGAGCTAGGCAGCTCTGAGAGGTTTATGCTATTCTTTAGTTTTTTTCTGCATTTTTATCCTAAGTTGCTCGTCACAACCATGATGTGTCAAAACCACAAAAATGCTGATGAAATTTTGTGACATAAATGCTTAACTTTGGCATATTGTAAAGAATTCAAGGTACAATATGGCCTCCTTCAGAATAACATCACATAAATGGAGGTAGTTTGGCATTTTACCACACCATCAGGTTTTTGACTCTCGGTGATGGTGTTGACTAATCTCACTTAAGAGTGCAGTTAACTCATTTTAATGTGTTTTACATAAATGGCAATACTTCACATGCGTCAGGTATTTTTTTTCAAACATTTTTCTGTTTATATTCAACAAACTGTATAGTTTAATGGTTTAAATTTAACACGATTTTATTGGTCCCTTAATATCAATAAGATGTGGTTTATTTCTTGAGGGAAGTGTATGCTTATCCCACAATAAACAGTCTTCTGATTATAGAACTGTATGTAT
Source organism: Girardinus metallicus (assembly GCA_903067095.1). Taxonomy (NCBI): domain Eukaryota; kingdom Metazoa; phylum Chordata; class Actinopteri; order Cyprinodontiformes; family Poeciliidae; genus Girardinus; species Girardinus metallicus. The sequence goes on from CAEGAE010056880.1 coordinate 30,111, forward strand.
TTCAGGCTAGAATGGCCAGAGAAAATCTATCAGTGGAGGAACAGGGAGTATCAGGATAGAAGGAGAGAAAAAAATGAATATAAAGCCTGAGCTGAAGGAAGAATTCATAAGAAAGGAAAGGAAAAGATGGGGAAAGAGAGTGGAAGAGGGATGAATAAAAAAATATCAGTGCTCAGAAGTACAATCCTGTCACTATGGACAAAATCTCCTGCAGGTCACACTTCACACAGGCAAGTTCTACACTGGGCAAGAAAAGGCAGGATTCTGCATAATCTCAGAGGCCAAACAGCCATCTGATCCATACAGCTATCTGGACCTGTATGGATCAATCCTCACATATATTCATATCAGATATCCCACCATAAACACTGTCCACTTTTGGTCTGATGGTCCAAGCAAACAATATAACAATAAAAATAACTTCTTTCTCCTCTGTGTTGTCCCGCAACGTCTGGGATTTGAGAAAACTACATGGCATCAGTGCTCCAGATGGCATTGGGGCGACGGTGAAGAGACGTGAAGCCAGTGTTGTGCTGAGAGGTCGGGATATCGTAGATGGCAAAGTATTCTTTGGCATGATGTCAAACTGTAATATGTGACAAATGATGAGTTTCAGGCTTATGACACCTTCCCCATCCAAACCCTGAAATCCATCAAGAACAAGAAACATTCATCAAGTGTTAGCTCAGGGGGGACGTCATCCATTGCAGGAATACTTTCATGTTTTTGCGGAGATCTGCAAGTGCTTCAGTCCAGCCAATCAAAAGACTGTTGGGTCACTCTTTAGGTGACCCAACACGGGACCCAGATGTCCATGAAAGTTCAATCACTGCTAAAGTTCAGAATCCTGTGGAAATGTCGATGGAGGAAATGGAGAAGGAGTCCAGAAGGACACCTGAAGGAACAACGACTTCACTTTGGACAACGACTGGTGATGTTCCAAAGTGAAGATCGGCTTGTTGTGGCTGGCTAAAGCCGTACAAATTGACAAAGAGCACAAAGACGTACAAGTGGCATTTTTTCATCCTCATGGACCAAATCTTAGCTTCAAGCAAAAACAAGGTCGTTGGGATGTAGGCTTTGTGTCATTTTCCAATATTCTAGTTAGACTGATAAAGCTTTCCTCACCAGTCTGAACGAGCAGCACCAGGAGCGTATACCACATATCACCAGCTGTTACGGATTTTATGGAAGGGGAATATGTGACTGTTGAGTGTGGATTAAATCTACTGACTTCCTTGGCAATCAGATTTGATGAGTAGGATTTTCGCTTTTATTATTATTTATTAAAGATTTCACTTTAAGAGATTCAGAAAGATTTAAATTAGCTCACAATGTATTTCAAAGAGTTTTTTCCTATATCTTTTTGTTTATATTCATTCGATTAAAATCTAATTATGGCCATTTCACATTTTCTCTTCAGGCTGTATAACATTTCAGCAATTACTTCAACATAAATGTCATTTCAAGTGCAGTGTTTTCTTTTTACTTACCAGCTTGTCACCACCGTCAGCTCTGTGTCGGCTCCGTCAGATGGAGTTTATGTTGTTTTTTTCTCTTAAATATTCATTTTGTTTGCTTGATAAGCATTTGTCTGTAAAATGTCTGAATTCACCAAATAAACAAACTAAGACACCACAGACAGTAAAATTATTACTACAAAGTTTATAAAAAACAATCTTATAATTTATTTTTGTCTGACAGTGTTGACAAAGTTCTCGGTCAGATGCGGTAAAAATGTAATTTTCAAAAAAGACTTTGCAGCTGGGAGCGTGGACCTTAACATATTTACATTCCCAAAACATTATTTGTCATATTTGAACACAGAGGGAGCATTTGAACCCATTTTGTCCTTTAAGAATCAATGTATTACATTAAAAATAACAAATATGCAATATGAACCTTTGTATAAAAGTTTTTTTTTAGCAGCAGTTTAGATAAAACCTGAAATTTGCTGTTTAAATGAAAGCAACTATATTATTAAATGCAGTTTCTTTTGTATTAAAATCATAAAACTTGTGTTTTTAGTCAATGCTATCACACCATGAGAATGTCATACCCGTATGTAAATCTTCTTCTTATATTTACTAACTTTATTTTGTCTCTGTTCCAGAAGTTACTTCATCGTCGGTGCGACTGCTGTGAAAAAAACGTACAAGTTTACAGCTTGTTTAGAGCACCCTCTTGTGGTTTCCACAGGAAATGCTCATAATTGCAATAAATAGGAGAGTACAGCGTGAAGCCAAGGCGTTTTCCGTATATTTCATAGCTTTATGTTCTCAGTAAAACCCGATGAATGTAACTGAGGATAGTGGTACGATAAATACTAAATTTACCAACTAAAACTGATAAGCTCTTATATTAAGGCGACGTCCAAGCACCAAGCAGAAATAGATTAGAAAATAGAAATAGAAAATCTTTGTTCCTCAGCAACCTAAACCTCCGTAACACCGAGATGAAAGGTGAAAAGGTCTTGCATCTCATGATGCATATAGTTCATATCAAGGCAAATTGATAAACAAATCTCACATATGAAATTTAAAGTGCAAATTTAGTCATTTGTAGTCAACAAAAAAAAAACTTCCGTGTGTTGCACAACGCGACAAAGTAGCGTCTAGGTAACATGTCTGTCCGTGAACATCCGTGCAAGACGTACGTAAATTACATGACGTAATTTGTTAGGACTTTGTTAGGAATTACCGTGACAGTTAGATTTTGTGACTGCAGAGGGCGCCGTTTAACAAGCTGAACTAAAAGCAGTTAATTTTGATACATGCTTTTGGAAGAAATGTGACCGCACAAGAGCTTAAAAGCTTTCCAAAAAATAGTTTGACTTGGATATGGCATTACTCAAGAAAAGGTGCAGGCCGTATCTTTTTATAACTTCTAACAGAACCTCTGGATAGCGCAAGTCATACGTATATTCATACATCCAAGAGGCCGAGTCCAAATAATGATTAAATGATGGGAATAAAAAAAGGAAAATTCTAATTTCGATTTAGGCCAAAAAAAGAAAAAGTTAGAGGAATGCGACGAGGATGGGATTCGAACCCACGCGTGCAGAGCACAATGGATTAGCAGTCCATCGCCTTAACCACTCGGCCACCTCGTCCTCCTGGCGACGAGTGCGTAATATTCAGGTTGTTGAGTATTCAGACACCAAATTACCTCTTTCCATGTTGCTATATTATTTTTTTGCTACCTATACTTAAAACAAAACTCTGCATTTTGTTGTAGCTAGGCTATAAGCCTCTCCTGTCTGGCAGGAGAAGCTAGCATGCTAGTCTACTGTGGTAATGCTAGGCTGGTCCGGACCCAGCTGTTACCTGCGTTTCGTTTGCCTCTGAAGTCAAAACTCGGAGCTGGGTTTGAGAGCGTTCTAGTTCCATATTAGACACTGTTCGCAATACCTTTTACAAACATCATTTTAAGCTTTGTTTTTCGATCAGCAGACAGTTTTTAATTTCTTCAGTTTAGAGTTGCAAGCGCTAGATGTAGCTTAATTAATTTTAGACAAGCTTTTCTTATAATAAAACGTGCTGCGGGTAGCGAAAATAGTTAAGCTTAACTCTCTTAACTTTTCCTATTCATTCTCTATGGTAGTTCTTAACACTACGGATGTAATGCACTGTT